>MNPL01007865.1:55229-67351 GCA_002081605.1 Tropilaelaps mercedesae | reverse complement strand
TATATATATATATATTAGAATTTAAGCGTGTGCATAATTCAGCCGAAGTGATAAGCAAAACCGCGTGCAACAGATTCGAGCCAATACAGCATGATCTCGACGAACAAAAAGTACTGTTTTCCTACATTACAAGCCGTTATATTCGTTATAGCCATAACCGCTCGCCGACCTGTTCAGGCGTAGACGTCTCGACGTCAACCTTTTCGTTTTGCTTTCATGTGGCCCTTGCATGAAGGCCATTCTTGTTATTGTTGTAGTTAACGATTTTCATTTTGAGTTATGTGAAATCTGCGTCGTTTATCCTGACCATGTGTTGCACGCACCCAATGCCAGGCTGCGCAAGCGCAAACATCATGTCACTCCGAGAAATGTCGGAGCTTCGTATGACAGAAGCTGCTGCTGACGAGAGCCGATGCAGTCTTTGGAGCTCTGACCTGTGACGTGTAAGTACAGCCACAACGTTCGGACAAAGGAAGGTCCTTAGTCAAAGAGAACTTGCTCAAAATGTGACGTGCTACTTGATATGTGCTGATTTTTGATACTTTTTCCGTTGACCTCGAGAGCTTATTTCGACGCCCATCAACGCTGCTAAATTGTGAGATTGGTATGATTAAAAAATAACTGTATTTTATTCGTACACAAATAACAATAGCAGTTAGAAAACGTTATTGTTGACAGTGAACGCTAATCGTTCGAAAAGTTTTGTCACCGATTGATATGGCCCGGACTGTCCGAATGCTTATGACGACTAAAGTGGAGCGGCTATTTCGCCAAATATCCACTGCGAGAAGTGATTCCGAGCGGTCCGAGACATGAATCGATGACAAAGCAACGGCACCTGACGCATTTGCGTGAGCATCAACCGTTAAACGGGTCCATCGGCCGAGAACGAAGTGCGATGAAGTTCAATTGGGGAACAACCACTCAAGCATCAGCTTCGAATCGGAACGAAGGAAGGACGACCGATTATGGCCACTTTGTCACGGACACGCACCCGACACGCGAAGTATGTCGACAGAAGTGTCCGAAAAACCTTTGCCGAAGTTTACGACACCGAGCGCCGATGACATTTCTCTCCCAGGAGACAGGCCATTGCAGAACAGATCATCAAATAACGAAAATGGGTCGAAGCCTACAAACGAGTCGCGAGTCCGACAAACGCTGGAAGAGATACAAGCGCCACTTCATAAGCGTCTGCCAACAGAACACAATTTGGTTAGTCAGGGGTCGAAATGATGAGATAGCCGTACGAGGCCGGTTGGAACAACGGCTAACAGTTAGCTCAGTAAGCGTCAGCACATAACGCGCTGTCTGCGCAGAATCGGCAAATATATGCTCTGACGTCAGAAAATATTCACCCTCCTACAAGCACAGGATTGCAAAGCTGTGACCGAATTTCCGCAGATGTCGCCGAGCTAGATTCTGCCCATACGGCCGTTCATTACCCAGCGGAACATCTGCGTTTTGGACGGAGACAAGGTCTAGGCATGAGGAATTCCTTCCAGCCATAGCCGCGTATCGGTCACTGGCCGTTCGAGCGCTGCAAAGCGCCATCCGTCACTTTCTTTCCAGATACCAGCCGAAGTCTTTCAGTCATCTCCTTTTCCCGGATATTTCCGAATTTCGTCCTCGTCTGACTTCTGCACCACCGACCGAACGCTCACATCAGAAGGTCGCCCACTGCGCACGTTGGAGACGCGACACTTTCGCAGTTTCGCTTTCGTCTCACGTATCTATTACCCGGCGGAGTTCGTCCACCGCCGAAAATTGGGCCAAAAACGACCCGTTTACGTTCTTACGTAACGGTTACAAGCGATTGGGCCGCGCGGCGCCGGTCGCTCTGATGCTCTTCGACTTCGAAGCGAGAGCCTCTCCGCCGTATGGACATCGATACGGTGCCGATCTTCGTCTGACCCAAATCCTTTTTCGCTGCGACTTTGTTTATCGCGATGAGGAAGCATCCAACGAATGTTAGCTCGCCAGCGGCATGCGCTGACCCCTCGTCCATCGAATGCTTTCATCGTGCTAACCGATGTGATTGAGGGACGAAGCATAATCGATTTGCATCAGCCTTTTCGAAAGTAGATTCTAGGTTATCTCTGGGAGTGTTTTTATGCATCGTTGTTCCTACGGTGTACGTACATTTTTAAGACGTTTTTTCTTGTTTTTTCTGTGCTCATTCGTTCGAGGTGTGTCCAGACACGAAAGGCTGCAATAGAATTGGGCGAACCGATAGCGAGAATAGGCGACAGCGTATACGCCACATGTTAGTTATCACGTGTCGACGTATCTATTTTTACGTGTCTTTTTTTAACAGATGTCTCTTGTGCCACGCGAAGGTAAAGACAGCCTGTTCGATCCTCCAGCTCTTGACAACACTGGGATTAACTGCCAGTTTGTGATATCGATATAACAGTTTGTCTGAACAAGGTACAAAGTATGGAGTGTTCCCTTAGTTCTGCTTCGTTGGGACAATTCTCTTTTGAGCATCGACCAACACAAAGACGCAAGGCTGGAGTGCACTGGTGCTCCAGTAAACGACTAATCATAGCGGGACAAACGAATCAACTCAATCAAAATTTGTTTATAATAACTTCGCAGCACGTTCATTGTGCATACGTGTGTGTCGAGTACACGAGTCGAGACTGCTATGATTCAATATTATTCGAGCTCTGTGCTATTTTCCACTTCTGCCTTTCATGTGCTTGAATTTATGTATGTATATATTTTGTGCGTGGAGTGATAGCGTGGTTTCCCAGGTATAACTCGCGGCTGAGCCCATAGTGTATCACGGCTCAACACTGATGTCAGATACGTACCGGGCGCGTCTGAATTTTGATGGCAACTCAAGATAAGTCCGACTCAGAACGAAATGTCGACAAGGAGCGTTACGTCTTTCTGGATGCAGGGTTCCTAGAGTTGTCGATTTCTGCACATCTTGTGCGCGACCCGGCGACTTTTAGTACCGTACCCGAAAACATTCTTGGAGTCCCGCCTGACGTCGGCCCTTGAGCTCGGCTTCGAGGTGCGATATTTCGCAGCGGGACGCCACTTTCACGGAACTCGCGAAAATCAATGCGTGTCAGTGTCTCCTTCAGTGATTTACGAATGACGCCGACTATTTAGTCAATGGTCTTCTGGCGACATTTAGACCGAGTATCGCTGTTAGGGGCCGCAACGAGCAAAAATAAATTCAGATTAATGCCTGTTTTTTTCGCTAAATGTAGAGTTCGCTATGTTTAACTTAAAAGGGGTTTAAATAATCATTGAATAGCGGTACAATTTTGTTTCGTACAGGCGGCAGCAGCCTTTTAGCTCAGCTCGGAATTAGAGCGACATCTTGAATCATCCAATATCAAACGGCACAGACCGGTAGAGCACGTGCTATTCGAGTGGCCCGTACGTAGTAATGTACCCTCAGAGTAACTTAGCCATGCTGAAATGGACCCAATTATAAAAAAGACAACCGTAATCATACACACAACATTAATGTATTCCAATTGCGATGTTTAAAGTTCACGGAAAAGCCATGCATAACTTCCCCCTTTTCGAAATAGCATGGAGACCCTGTAAGCCCAGTTACGTGATGCTCTTGCCGTTCCGTCGCAGTGCAATCTTGTTTTTCAAATTTGCACTATTTATCCGAGCGCTATCGAAGGTTTCCAGCGGGAAACAGTGATGAGCACTCCTTCCACATCATATGGGCGATTCGATAGTGAGGCGCATATCTGATAGCGAGCAATAGAATAATATGTACATCACCGGACTCTTTTACTGCCTTGTTTAGAAAGCCATTCTATCACTATCATTAACCACTCTATCAGCCACTATCATTAACTTAGTCTTGCACTCCTCAATAATCGCATTTGTTTTTTTCATATTTCAGCCTCGATCCAGGACTGTCTGAAGAACTTGCCACCATTTGCATCGCTTTCCCTGGACATGAACAAGCTAGTGGTAGGTCATACATGAAAATCGTTTTCTCTTCAATGTACGTGTTCGATTGGTTAAGAATGAAGGTGGTCGCTTGTTGAACCTGGAAAAGTCTACGGCTGTGTTTATTCGCGAGTGTTTATTTCACTCTGTTGTTGAATGCAACGGTGTGATATTTGTTTGAAGCATCTCGCAATGACGATATTGTGACACATGCTTACCCGAATCAAGGTCCCAAATTTTCGCAAGTCCTCGTCAATGACTACCACCAATATGACTGCATCAATATCTAGAAGTACGGCAGAGCACCTAGTATTTTCATGCTTAAGTTAATTTTCGATTATTATCGTCACTCGAATCGCAGCCCGGATAATGTTCTCAGTCGACTGCGAATTTCGTCGAGATCCAAATGGACGAAGTGATGTTCAAGCGTGATCGGCCCATATCTGTTCCCCGATAAGCCGCCACTTTCACAGGTACACGAGTTTCTACAATATAATACAGATCTCCTCTCTGATCAGTACTCAGCCGTGTTTCCGTGCTTTCAGAGTATGATTCCTGTGGCCGAGGAAAGCTGCCAGTGCGTCGGTCGTGCAGGTGGAGCCATCACCGAGATTTTCGCGGCCATCTTTACGCAGAAGCTGGGCATGCAGCTGCCCGAGTGTCTCATGAAAGCGGTGCGCGAGTCTGATTCCAGCGCGGGAATTGGATCTGGTTCCACCTACTCATTCCTCGAGAGCATCGTAACTTCTGTTGTATCGGAGATCACCAACGATCTCTTATTTGGTCGAGACGAGACAAGAGGAGCTCACGACATGGGCTCGCTATAATGTCCGATTCGGTAAAATGCGCCGATAAGCTCCCTTCTAGAAATTGGCCTGGGCGTGCGCACGTCGTCGCATGCGACAGCACGTATTGACACGACTTGGTGCAAATTGAAACCCCCGCAAATGAGCAACTACGTTGAGCAATTGAGACAAGTGCCACGGAGAAGCTGACTCTCCAACCTGAGTGATCTGCTGTGCCCTATATTGTCCAGCGAAAATTCGGCAGCTAACGAGAGCCATATGTAAATAGAGCATTGTCATATAAATATGCTGATTTTGAACACATGATAATAATAAATCATACATATTTATGGAGGTAACAGTATTACTCACTGCAGATATTTGTTGTCCTTTCAAAGGAAAATTTCCAGTTGCGCGTTGCCGAGCGATTCTTGCCTCCAAAAGTAAATTGGTCTGTGGCCTAACGCGATACAATGCCGAGCAGCAAACAGAGGTCCGAAAGTCGTTACTAGTCACTTAGAAGCCGTCACAACCTATGGGCTACAACATTGAAGATAGAAGAAATGTCCGGCAGTACACCAGGTAGAGGGCTACGAAGCATTACGAGAGCCATTCCTGGCCAACTGGTTGAAAAAAAACTCGGGTGTTTGATCAATAGAACGCTACGGTACCGGCAGCAATCTTATACCTGGGCCATGTTACTAGTTAGCAAAAAATTAGTTTCAGCCTGAAACTTTTTGGTCTATGAACAAAGCCTAGTAGTAATTGCAGACACGCAAAATTTCTTAGGGATTGAAATTCGAAAAGCTTTAAACTGATAATCACAAAACCTTTCAATTTCAAACCCCATCAAGAAAATTGGTCCGCCTAAATAAAAATAAATCATGTATACATCTTTTTTAATAAAAAACTAGGTAAATAATACATATAGCGGGACGAGGAGGATTGGCGTGACAATCTATCATATGTCCAAAAATTCAGACGTGTGAGTTTATAAAGTGTGGATGAAAATTATTCTCGCGCATACCCCTCTGTGGCCAATCTGACAACGCACTTGAATAAGCGGATGAGCTGACACCCTGGACGCGTCTAACAATAAGTACACAGTGTGAGGTCTGAAGCTAACTTTTGGTTAGCACGCCTTCGCAAATTAGGAAAATATGGAAACTTGGAATGCAAAAGCTATGTCTACCCGCTAATGTTTTTTATTTTGAGTGAAATACGACTGTTTCGGGTGGGCTGTTGCACAAGTGAGAAGGGTTATAATATTGTGACGACTTCAAAATATCTTTGCATAGATTCAATACGATGAACCGTACGGCGAAACCAGGTACATAATGTGGTAGATTCGATTGGGACGTATAAATTGAAGTTCATTAGCCAAATCTTCCTTCAATGACTGTCCCCGGCGTTCTTGCGCCGTCTGATCACGGTCGCATATCTAGCTGGCATTGCACACATCTAAAGCGTTGCATCTAATTCGACTGTCCCCGTATTCAACCAAATTGAGGAGTAAAACTAAAAAGTGCATGGAGTGGCGCAAAAAATAAACAAAGTATCTTCATACGTGAATTATAATTTATTGATGTTCTCTACTGATACCACTCCAGATAACAAAAAAGCATTACCAATACCTCAGCCGACCTCCTAGGTTTACACAGATGTGTATACATATCATTTTCAGTAAACCACTGATATTTATCCCGTGAAAGCGCGAAATCTACCTGTTTGCTTTTGACAAAAAAGCCGTTTATTACCCATCCCACTGACACCTTAGGTGCCACCAGAGCAAGTTGTAGTCAGCAGTAGCTAATGAAGAACTTTCGCTTTGAATGACCTCATCTCAGCGGCGATAAACTACATGTTAGCCAGCCTGGCAAAGAAATTTGAATCCATACTAAGTCATACTACTTTGGGTTTTTAGCTCTATTGTTCTATTGTAAGCGAGTATGAAATCTGAAATCATACAGTTGATGCGAGTCCGTGTGTCGGCGGGGTGATCACAAGATATATTTTCAGTCTGGTTACTGTGGAGTAAATCTCATTGGGGTTTCCTTTGGCTGGGGCGGTTATCACCCATTTATACATACACGCGCGCGCAGTTTTGTACATGCTCACTCGATGTATATATAAATACGACAGAGTTGAGATGAGGAAGACCTGTGCACAACCAAGCACTTGGGTGGATTACAGGTGTGTGTTGTATCCTGGGCCCCCAACACGGATCTCGTGGGCTACTTCCCTGTTTGGTTCTGCCAAGTAGTAAATTGAACGCTTTTCTCCAGCAATCGTCTACGAGACATTATTGTCGTTCTGTTTCTTTCTGCTCATAGGGGGAGGGCGCAAGGGACAACAATATCTACTCTCATAACCGCAGAGGTATATTAGGCCAGAGCTTGACGTCGCCTTGGGCGAACCGTTCGAAACCGCACTGCATAGCCATCTCCATGCCGTGTATGGTGGCTGCTAGCGAGCCGTAAAGTTTCTTCATCTCTTGTTGATGCGCTTCGAACACGGCGCTCGTTTTCGCACCCGCATTCATCGCCAAAGGTCGCGACGAGATCATCAGATTCTCCAGGTTCTCGTAGTGCCTCTGAGCCGCCTCGAGATCGCGCTGTTCCCGATGGCGGCGCGACGTCTCGAAGAAGTCCAGCACCTCGTCGCTGATAACCTCACCGTCGGCTGCCTCGTAAATTGGATCTGGGCCATTCCCGTCCATGGGGCCATCTGGCCACGTCGGACGTTCCTCCGGGTTCCCGCCATCATCGACCTCTTCATCGATGCGATCTTCAGCCTCTGACTCGGGGTTCGACGTTGTCTCCTCTTCGCTAAAGCAATCATCGCCGTCGGCATCCGCCGCCGCGCGCTCCGAGGACGTCGTTATATGGCACCTCCTGCGTTTACTGTCTGACGGACCCCGCGGACTATTCTGCCGGACCGACCGGCCGCTGCCGCCACCGCGTGAAGCCTGAGCCGCGTACTCAACATTCAGCCGATCGGCTGTCGCGTAGTGCGCTCGCATCCACGCCATCGACGCCTCATAGTGCCTCCAGAAGCGGTTGAACACCGCATGCGAACCGTGCATGCCCTCACTACCAGACGAGAAACTCATACCGAACTTTCACACGCACTACTTACGGATTTCTGCCGAACTGGCGACGAGCAGCTGATTTCGAGGAGGGGGGAGCCACGAGTCTTCTATACGGACGGCTCGCGGGGCGGGCTGCTTCCCTGGCGGAGCATTGGGTCAACGCGCACACCGAACGGCAGCTACTCAGCCACAGAAGTCACCACTAACCCGCACGGCTATCCCACTGGGCCAAAATATCGGAGAGACGACATTCATGTTGTGCTAAACGCCCGCAAACTGCTTTATTACCATGTAAACGTGGAACGTAGAACGCAGCACCACAACAGAACAACACTTCGGTGGCCCGCAAACAACACATGTGTGAACCAAACAACCGGAGCAAGGTAAATACACACGAGAGGGTAGTTACTTTCTAGCAGACGACGTCGGAAAAGAGGACGGGCGCCAATTTCAAGTCACTGCATGAAAGAGTCTCAGGGTGCGAATAACAACGTTGTGACGGCTATCCACTACTCAATCGAGATGACCTTAACGCCGACTTTTGTGCCTGTCGCCATCCTTTGAGGCTCAGGATAGCGGCATTATTATTTCTTAACTTATCGCTAATTATAGACGCTAAATTCGATAGTCCAGCTTGAAAGTAGCAATGTAATAAGAAAAAAAACGCCTTTTGAACCTACGTTTTTTTCTTTACCGGGCGTTCTGATCAAATTCCGAAAAAACGATTGCATCGACAGAAATTTATACACATGGATGTCCCGCTGTACTTCACCAGGGCGTGTGGAAACAGCAATAAGTTAACATAGACACGTGAATCCACGTCTAAATCAAACATTCGCGCATTCAACGGGAACTCGGAAAACAACAAACACTGGGAAACTCTGATGTGTGTACAGCTTGGGCATGCTTCATGATTCCTTTATATGTGAGAATTTTTACGCTTGCTTAAGTTTGCAAATTCCGTCGTGGGGTTAAAATAAATTATTTGAGGGTCCTCTCTGTTTCAAGCATGGAGGTGCGTCCGCATCGCTTCCGAATATCCAAAGTATATAAGAAATACACGAAGTACGTGTGGCACGCCAGCAGATGTAAAATCTGCTGTGTTTGTTAGCTGATATTCAAGGGAGGTCGCTATTTATTTTACTTTATCAATCTTGTTTGGAATTTTAAAAAAATTAGCCTAATACTGATTGATGTTCGTGTAAAGACGTAACTACAACATTGCTTCTTAATCGGCCATGGAAGTCTTCACTAAAGGGATACGAAGCTACCGTATGAAATACTTTTCCAAATAGATTATACTGTCTCGAGGGTACTAACTTATTTCGAAATTAATTACATTTAAGTATGAGCTTTTTCGAGCGGCTTGTCGGATTGAGTTTCACAGGCCAACCCGTACTTAAATCCAATTTTCCCCAATGGCCGCCCAAGCCATAGGTAATGGGTCCGCAAGGTTTAATTCTATGGATCTGTTACGTGGGGAAACTATCACTGCGAAGGAATTCCGACTAAGGTCATAAATAAACTATTATTATTATATATGCTGGATATCCAAATTTCTGTCGATATTCACAGGATCAAGTACCACATTGTTATGTTAAAACGACGAGGCTTGGAGGTTGGTTAAGTCGTCGATGGGATAGGTGTAGAAATAGCGGCTTCGCCTCAAAATTACTCGGTATTTTCGCAATTTACAGTAACATGCTATCACTTAGATATCAATCACTCAGTGTACATTTGGAACGGATATTTGCCATGTACATCACCAAATTTGAGACCCACAGCCCAGCTATCAGGTATAGTATTTTTGTTATTGCAGTGAAGTTCCGAGTGTCCAAATTGACGCATAGCGAAACGCGGCCATGGCGCGTTGTGGCCGTCCGCCGGGGAGGAGCTCCACACCCGGTAGTGCTCGAAGGCACGAGTCTGTTACAATGCCGTCAATTCCCGTATTCATGCCAGAAGAGGTACGAACTCGTTCCCGTTATCTGTGCCCCATCTCTTCGCTTTGACTAAATTTTTTTCTCTTTGCGACGAAAAAGCGCCCATTCGCATTCCGGGAGTAGTATAGCGAGGTATATTATGAAGAGTTTGTTGTAATTGCAACCGGTGTACGATGCCCACTTTTGAACAATAATTAAGCTCCGCGTCTAAAAAACTCAACGCTCAACGGGATGTTTCGAATGACAAACGTGTGTGCAGAACTCACGTCACGAGCACAGGTTTCGGGCTCAAAAAACCGGTCGTTCTCGGCACTAGCATTGGGTACTTTATTGGGTATATGAGTATTGGGTATATGTTACGAACGGTTCAGTTGTACAGACAGTGAGAACAGAGCACAAGGAAACCTCGGACACGAGTACAAGACATCCAACAAATCTCCTACCTACTGTTCCAAAATTCACCGTTCATGAACGTGCCCTTGCCTTCGATCTCTTGCTCTTGCGAATGGTGCTTAATTGGCGTATTATCTGGTCCAATTAGATTCCGTTTCGTCACAGCCGGAGAAGGCTGTGACGAAACGGAATTCAAGACAATCATGGATTATGTGAATGAAAATCGATTATTGTGTTGTTGTCTGCCTGGGGTTACTCGAGCCAACATGCATATTTGTATCGCGGTTATCAAGGCTTTGGAGTATTTTCTCAAGGTAAATCTAGTCTACGTAAGTAAAGCTTTTAATGGCAAATACAGCTACCGATATACTAGCACGACATACCGGTATACTGGCCGTGGCGGTATACTAGCACCTCTGGCTTTCATTTGCCAGTCATAACATCTGCCATTTTCGCGCATTCTTCTAGCACTTTATCGGGAACCTTTCGGCGTCGCAAATCTACTACTTAACGATTGGATATTTGTGGATAAGCTTCCTGTGGCAGACCTATCTTCTTATGAGACAGGTAAGAGCCACTCTTTGCTCTTTTTGAACTCTCTCTGAGCTCTCTTTGAGGAAAGTCTTTTTGAACGCGATTGGAGAATTTTTACATGCTGGGTCACGTGGCACGTGGCGCCCTCTTTCTGGCTCAATGTCATTCATATGTGTATAGTTGACTCCCGGTCAAAGGAAACCGAATACTATTTCACTTAAAGGCTTTTGACTTAATTTGCTAAACGACCGAATCTCCCACGCCCGGTTCTACCAAAGGTCAACCAGATTCCAAACAAGGCTTGACTACGGCTGACGAAATGTTTCCATGAGGTTTCCGAGTTGAAAATCGCCGCCAATAGCGATATTCATGCGGGATTCAAGTAGCTCGAGTACTGTGGAGATAGATTGCGTGTGAGATACTCTCAGTATAATTTGGTTATCATATCGAATGTGAGTCACTGCCGCTATCCGATCGTTAGCATTGAAAACGTCTGTCGTAATGCGAGTACGTGAACTAGTTTCTAGTTTTTTTAATTCCTTAGTGCTTCTTTAAGCTTTCTGAATATACCACCAATATAAGTAGCCACCGCCGAAATTTACCAGCAGAAAGTAGGTCGGCTAAGTTTAGAATACAATTTGTCCAAACCATTTTTCTCAAGGTTTACCCTGTCAATGTAGCACACAATCATCACCCTAACGCAAGTAGGACGTAGGAAGTAGGAAGTTTATGGGAAAAACTTTTCACCCTTGAATTGGGTTTTCGTGGATCGCACACAGGGCTTACGAGTTCTTTGATATAAGAACCGGTATAGAACATACTGGTTGCCTATAGCATTGAAACAGAATCTGCAAAACAAGAAGACCCGATATGACTCAAACTATATGACTCACGCCCTTTTCAGTACAAGGTATTAAGGAATAATCCTGTAATGCCCTTGAAACTGAAGCGAATTCTGGATCCAACGTACTACAGCAAGTCTCGTGCATATCGACTGGATCGTGTTTGGTTCGCTATTGTACAGTCCACTCTTACACACTTCTACACTATTGTAAGTTTCAAGATTTTTTGCAGTTGTGTCAGCAATGCTAGCCGGGTCTACAGAAAGTTACGTAGGGGATGAATGAGTTTTCCTTTCACGATAATTCGTGTTTACTTTTTAGTTTAGTTGCTGAAATACAACGACGACGATATAATTACGTCGTGGGTATGTACCCTTTTGCTACTGAACGTATGAATCAATGATGACATTTTTTTGCTCTTTCTCTCGTTTTAGTGCGTGCTCCACTTCGAAATCACCCCCAAGCTCTGGGCTCACATCACGAACTTCGTAGGCGGACAAGGTTAAAAAAAGCTTTATTGCAGTGTTGTTATAGAATGACAGAATGAGTCGGGCTCGGTGGCTTGGTGCATTCACATGCGCCTTGCGACTGGAGGATG
>MNPL01007865.1:31211-54656 GCA_002081605.1 Tropilaelaps mercedesae | reverse complement strand
TATATGGGGTCCGTCTTACGAAGTAATGCAAAAACTGCCACCGTGGACGTTAAATGTTGGCTGATGCTCGGCTTTAAAAAAAAAGCTCGACAGAATAACAGAATGAAAATACTCACGAAAATAACATTGACTTTGAATAACTTTGAAAATTTTACTAATTAAGATTCCTTCAAATGTATCAAATGTAAATCAAATGTATGGCTTCTTTCGTAACGACTGATATCTGTATTAATCTGGATCAGGTATTAATCAGGGAAAGGTTAAGGCTGATCAGGTAAAGAATTATCGCTTACGCTCGTGCAGTATATCAAACTAGCAGATAATGTATGTACGTTTGGTACTCTTGAATTGTGCTATTATTAATCTGTTTAGGATTTAAAGACGCCGAGCTCCTCGTATCGGTAGCATTCGTTTCGCTACTCCTGCTGATATCCGGCCTTGCAGCTCTACCGTGGGATATCTACGCTACGTTCTTTATTCAAATCAAGCATGGAATTACTAAGCAGGTAAGTGTTGGTACATCACCAAACGTATACTTATGGAATCACATAACCGTTGGAGGTTAAAAATAACGAATTTATTACTATTACAATGATCTACGAAGTCGGTGACGTGTTACATACGGGAGGCCGTCAAGGGCCTTTTCTTAAATCAGCTGACCACCCTTCCAATGTCATTCGGTCTGCTTTACCTCGTGAAACGGATCGGACAAATGAGCTTCCTTTACTTTTGGATGGCTCGGTGTATTTTAAGCATCCTCCGGGAAACGTTCTACATGACACTCATCGCGCCGTACTTTCAAAAACTCTACCCGCTACCAAATAATCGTTTGAGGTAAGGAATTTTGGCTCGTGCATTTAGTCAGCAAATTACAGCGCGGGTTTTTAGGGGCCGAAATACGAGATACATAGGCATAGCCGGAACCATGGCCAAGGGTCTTTAATTAACATCGTGGCTTCAACGTGGGGCACTACGATCGACGTCGAGTTTCTCCCTATGCTCGTTTCAATTTTTAGAATTTAGTTATTTTTTTATATTTGTAGTTTTGAATTTAGCCATCACTATTTCTGCTAAGTTTTGCTTATTACTGGGCCGAAATTTTGACGGAATGCAGTTATCTTCGTTGGCAGATGTTCAGCGTAAGTGAAATGAGTGTGCCGTTATTATTGCGGCCTATGCTTCTTCGTTTTATGAACAGGTGTTTGTTCACTTCAATATGAATACGAAATGTTTGTCATGCTGCAAATACTATGCAACAAGGATTCCTGCAAAACAAGGAATTGAAGCGTCTGTGCATAAGACCAGTGTAACTTTGAATGTTACTGTTGCGTCGTATTGACGTTAGCTCAGTGGTTCTGGGTGCTCTTCGGGGGGTTTTTAGAATGTGACGCCACCGTGATGTGCCATCTGCCGATAAGTACAACCGCGCAGGAGCGCAATTCGCAATCAGATAGCTACTACAGTGCCACAATTATTGACACAACTCACGATTATTTCAGTGACATCCCGACTATTACGACTTGTTGTTTCTCTAGCGACCTTCGAGTTATCGCCGCGTGGGCATAAAACAGGGCGTAGACGCAAAAACCCGACCCATTCCCTGCTCTATTCTAGGTACTGGGTGGTGAGCTTGTTGTTATCGCGTTTATTGTGCATTGCAAATTACCGTGGCTAATTCTCTTCTTGAACTCCTTTTGTTCAATTACGTTTCGGGACGTTTCGTTAGGTCGGCAGTCGAATCATTGTCAACATCGATTGGTTTTCCTCTGAAAGAGTTGTACGTGTTCGAAGTGTCGCAGTACACAACAATAAGCAACGCCCACATTGCGGGCGTATTCAAGGGCAAAAGCATCATACTATTCGACACGCTATTGAAACATGAAACCGTCCCGTATGACGATATGCCGAGACCAAAGGTAAGGTCGTTTTGAAATCGCTTTCCTTGTACACCTATTTTCTACACATTTTACACTGGGAAACACGCACAGCCAAATCATATCGTGTGACTGGAGTGTATGTTAACAGAAGCTCGTCAAAAACGGTATGCTCAGAGAAGATAGTGCTAGACTTCGCCTTCTCAGGGATTTTCGTATCTAACTCTTTGTTAAAAGCTTGATACGGGAGTCCAATAGCTGTTTCGAGATTTACAGTGTGACGAAAATTACAGGTAGTATTACAAGTAACTTCAATGTGAAAATGTTATTTAAAACATTCTGTGGTGAAAGATGTCACCTCTAGATTACGAAAAACGCTGCTTTGTATGGCAGGCATCCTCGTCTTTTATACACTCTTAAACGCCAATTCACTTGAGCTAATGCTAAATTGATGCTTCATAGAAAACAATGAGCTATAGTTTCCATTCTTGAATTACCCATCTGAGTAAACCTAATGCACCCGGCTTTTACATAAGTTCTTGTGTTAAATCACGTACCAAAGCGGCGAGAAGGTGCGAGCAGAAGAAAAATAATAAAGTAAACAATATACCAACTCACGTATGTTGGAAGAACAGTCACGTGACCGTCACACTGTAGTTTTGCGAACTACTTTACAACAGTGTTTGCTTGTAAAACTAGGTAGATGTTACGCTAATCCCAGGTCAGATTTCTCTCACTAACAGCGATATTCGTTTCCCCCAATCTGTTCGTTCGCGAATTTTGCTGCTATGACGAATCGTTCTACAACTTATGCCGGCTCCGATCTTCGTTCCTGCAGAACCCAGAAAAAAAGGTTGCTATTAAAATAATTGTAAAATCTCACCAATTAGACAATCAACCAAGTACTGTATGTTCGCTTCGTGCGGGCGTTAGAATCAGAAATGCGTTTTTGGATTTGGATTACCACCGTTTTAGTCATGACGTAATCACATAACGACCCGTAAAGGTTGTCGACAGGAGTATAATTCAGTGCGTCGATTGTCATATCACTGATGTTGCGCCGGTGGTGTGAGCTTTATCACATTGCATATATACGTTCTTATTGAGGTTACGCGTTTCGAAACACAATAGTTCTTTACTGCAGGATGGTTCAGGGTTTCTGTGCCTCCGAATAGGAGCACAGTATGGGCTCTTGTTTCATTTGCGCAGTCTCGATGCCCACGGAAGCTTCATATAGGAATTTGCGCTTTTCTACTCGTATCTTGAACGTTCTTCGCCGTAGTTCTTTAGAAATTGATACTATTGGGCGCAAATTGGTTTTTTTTGGAGCATTTGCCCAAATTACGATTAGGTGGTTTTAATTAAAATCTCAAAATAATGTCTTAACGATCCGTGTTCTGCTTCTGGTGAACAATAAGTAACAATTGCGCGTTCCGTTCCAATACAGTAAAAAGTTTGTCTGCGTGTTTGTGTGTGCACATTTGTGTATTCTACATAGCAGAAACCGCTGGCAGGCAGTAGGGTCCAGTTTAGCCGAGGCCCGAAGGATGACAGCTGCAGAACGAGAACCACATACAGCCGACGAAGGTTTCCCGACGAAGACGTCCTGGCAATCGTCTGTCATGAGATCGGCCACTGGAAGATGTCACATATTCCAAAGCTCTTTCTAATATGTACGTTTGGCTTGCGCCGTTTGCCAACAGACTCGAATGTTTGTAACAGGAGTATGTGACCATGAAATGCAGTGGTTGCCGCCATATTTTGCCATGCGTTACATATGGCTGTGACAAAGAGCGAATACTCGAGTGTAATAACATGTTAAAATCGATGATGTGGCGCAAACCTACCGCAAAGGGCGTGATACGATAGCAGTATTATGAAATTTCCGCGAAAATGAGTTTTACCTTTGACACTACTGATATCCAGATGTCCTCATGTTTGCACCTCAATCGACAGTGACGAGTGTATATTGCGGGCATCTAGATAGTTGCTTTCTGTTGGTAACAATTTTAGACGATGAATCATCCTCGTTTCATCCTCTCGCCCAGTTTAGCGTAGCACTGTGTTCGTCGAAAGTCTGTGTCAAAACGCCCACCAGGTAGTGGTAACTCAGCGAAATCGCAATGGAAACGCTTCAGGCATGTATTACAGCGTCAAGCAACGATTCTTTCCCATTGGATGGAATTCTTCTTTGTAGAGACGTCAAGGCCTCACCCCCTTAGCCACACCTGTATACGCCATATTGCTCACCCGTTAATTGCTCATCGTTGCTTGTTTGGATCTTGTTACAGCGGAAATCGATAACTTGCTCAATCATCTGCTTGTCGGGTACTTGTACCAGAAGCCTATCATATTTAGAGCATTTGGTTTCTACAGGGCTACACCCACCTTGATCGGCGTGGTCCTTTCGGCAGGCCTCCTCATAATGCCGTACAATGCCGTAAGTATATTTTGCATTCAAAAGGCAACATTGAAGGCCAGCTGTCTCACGTCCAGCAGGAATGGACATCGTATTATGAATTCTGGTAGGTGAAATAAAGAATCTCTCGCATAGGTCCCACACGGCCTAAAACCGAACGAGTGCGCCTGACAGTGTCGCTTCTCGTTGACATTGCGAAGCACTAACCTCCTGACGATAGCGGCCACTAGTTTCGTGAAAGCTTGACTTTCTGTTGACCACTAGTAACGTTTGGTATTTATGACAGATCGCGAACTTCATTAGGACGTGGTACAAGCGGCATTGCGAGATTCAAGCAGACCAGTTCGTGCACAGATTGCAACAAGGACCTTTCATGGAGAAGGTTGGTTCGCCTTCATGGCGCTCCAATACCCCTAGTTTTAGTTGCTTGCTTTGATGACTGTTTATTCGAATGCAGCTGATATAAACACGAAAGAGACATTACCAGAATGATTCTCGATAGAATTTTTTTATTAGATAGATTTTTATTAGTTCTATAATTATATAGTCATTTGAATCATTTCGGTATCCGTTACGTCGAGTGGCTCTACCTCCATGGGTACACGCGCCACAACTAAACGTGAACCTCACCATGTAAGTGTGCCGCGTTGGTATAGTAAGTACACGCGTTTTGTAGGAAAATCAATGGTCTAAGCACCCAGCATGTGCTGTACCCATTTTTCGCTGTAGAAAAATACGCTTTGCGACGATTCTATCAGCTACTGGTCCTCCTGTCGATATAACGTTAAGACTATTCTTTTCGTTTGCCTGCAGGCGGTGATCACAATGAACATGGACAGCCTTAGTTTCCCACTCTACGATCCCATCTACAATGCATGGCACAACTCCCACCCACCTCTTCCGCAGCGTATTGAGATCCTTCGCGGTGACTACAATGGAACATCCGGTTTATCTACCTGCCATCTGCAAACACCCAGCCCCAGCCCGCTGGTGTCACGCCACTCCCGGGAATCCAAGGCAGGTGTTCCCAGTTCCGCGTCCACTACTAAAAGTGTTATGCGGAGGTCGCTTTCGATGCGCTCAAGTAAGGGCGGCCCCACAATGGGCGCCAAGGCTAGAACAGCAAATAAAGGCCTTACCAGATCAGTTAAATCGCCATCTCCTGCAAAGAGCGAGGAGTCCAAGACCGATGACGGAAAGAAGTGATGCAACATTACTTAACGACGATGAAATGATAAATTAGGTGTCAATAAACAGCAAAATTTGTACCCATACCAAACGGCTTTTTTGTTGTAGTTACAAAAAAACGAGACAAGTCCCGGCTGAGTTTTATCGCAGGATAGCAGAGATTATGTTATGGGATAACCAAGGTTGTATGGATACGCCGTCTTTCTACAACAGAGAACAGGAAGTAAAAAATTTTCGTCGCGTATCAGAGCCTTTATTCCAACAACCAGTCGCCAAGTTGTCGTGGAAGTCGCGGAAGATCTTATAGAATCGAGAATTCTAAAAAGCTAAACAATTCTTCGCGAATGCTTAAACACTGCCCAGGTTAGCTGTGTTTTATCAGCATTCTTCTAAGTCAGCGATATTGCTTTTTTTTCTTTACTTTGGTTGTATTCCCATGTTTCAATACTATTTATCGATCTTTTAAGTTTAAATAAAACTAAACTGTAGTCACTGTGTCTATTGAGACGAAATGCAGAAGTACTCGCAGTACGTGAGGGTCGAATGATGCTGAAGATCGGACGGAATGAAGCCGAAATTATTGGAGAATTGAGTGGAGATATTTGTGCTGTAAGCACTTTAGCCCATCGTACCTTTCCGGTATACCGAATGTTTGTATATAATATTTGCCGAACGAATATATTCGCGAACTGTACGGTCCGAAGCACAATGTAATTGTCTGCTCTATATTTTGTGATATCTAACCATTCATACCCTGGCTTCGTGCAACGCATGCAACACTCTTCTGAAACGCGCTTCGCAAATGCTGTGTCCTAGCCGGCCTTTCAAGTGAACCTAATGCCTCAATTAAAACAACAGGCTTATCTGTTGTTGCTTTCAAAAAAGATCACAGAAACGTCATAACTGCCATAGACTAGTGTTCCAATCTTCAGATCCAGATATTGTGGAAATTCACACATCTTCACACATCATCATTCACACATCGAAAGAATTGTTGCTGAAATAAAATGTCAAGTTGTTCGAAGAGAGCCTCCTATAACCTGCACGAAGTAGGAGTAAACGCGAATGACTAAGCCATCTATTAGCAGCAAATTAGTGCAGATTTGGTGTCTTGCCTGCCAGTACGCATAAAGTATACATACATGCATATGTCCCCATAAACATGCATACACATACAGTTCCTATACTGCAACACATCGTGTATAAGCTATTAACACTAAATGAACAGGTATGCCGTGCAAAAATTACATTTCTTCATTGGGTATGCAGGAAATGTATATTTCGATGGGCATATGTATTTACACGCATTGCCTACGACCTGCTCCCTCTGCTGCCCCAGAATTAAAAACCGAAGAATTGCTGTTGCCGGCATTACATGCTTACTTCCAGCGTATCTCAACACTAACAATTCACAAAGTTGCTGCTGTACTCTACTTTGCATCAGCGTTCGTGTGCAATGTATCACTTGCAGTTCTTAAAGCCGAGCATCGTATTGGTGCATTTGATTGATGCACGTCGGTAGCAAACGTCACTTATTTAGTCTTCGGCGTTGTTCACAACTCGAATACTCAGGGGTGCTGCTCACCCGTCGCCGACTATCCAACACCACGCATTTGTACTCACTACCTCGGAAAAGTGTCGGTTAGCTCCGACATCCTGAAAATCCACCCACAATACGTCACAAAACTTCACACAGTGGTCAGTGCACGAAATCCGTCGCCGATCCTGAGTTCCCGTTCACAATGATTCTACTGCATCTATACTGCATACTGCCCTGTATGTCTCTATCGAGCTCAGATTGACACTAATCGTTTACTGGCTATCAGCACATCTTCACCTCGTCAACATACACGGACGACGTTTCAGACGCTGCTGACGTGGTTGCAATGTACAACCGCCGCTGTTACTCCCACATAACTGTACGTATGCAAACAATTAACATCGATCCAACTTAATTCGTATCACACAATATCGCGGACCCGTCTTCAAGGTCAGCTAGCGGAACATCCCCGTCGACCTTTTTTCGCTTCTAGCCGCTATTCCGTTGAGGGATGCTGCGGAATGCTGTGAAGCACCTCGTCGAGCAGCTGCAACGCTCGATGGAGGTGGACCTCGAGCCAGCACGGCGTCTCCTTGATCGTCGCACGGGGATAGTCAGGGCCCCAGCCTTTAACGAAGCTCAGTCGGAGGATGCAGAGGCGACGGAGATCGTCGACACCGACGCCAGCGGCCGCCGTCAACGAAATCGCCGGGGCCAAATTCGCTCCGGGGGGTGAGGATGAATCGCCGGTCAGATGGCCGGCGACTGCGGCGACCTGAGCGGTTGCTGTTGCTTGGGCGTGATGGGCCTGATTTCGCATCTCGCCGTAACACTGCGCCAGATCGAACACCTGCCGACGATGGTGAGAGAGTACATTAGCGTATCGAACTAAACGGGACTAGCCCTTCTACAAATACCATGTGCCAAAGCAGAGCGTGTTACTAGAGAAACAGGACGTTGCGTCAGGGTCGAGATACGAAACGGCTTTTGGTAGGTCCGGTTCTTCTACGCTGCGAGATTATGAGCTGAGAACGTGGTTAAGAGGATAGCATGTTTTACACCGACTCTTACCTTTGTGCATGCTCCTGGATAGATCTTATGGACAGCGTCTCCCGGCTGACGTCCGGCCTCCCGGTCGAGGTAGAAGCTCTGAACGAATACGGCGTGGTCTGAGAGACATCTGTACGTAAACCAAACGAAGTGGTGAAGTTGATTCTAGTAAACCGCTACGGCCGTGGTGGACGATCAAGAAGAGATCGCCACAATCGGTTGCATGCGTGAACGTTAACTAGTGGTGATCAAAAAACGAGAACCTACCTTAGATAAACGTCCCCCTCTCCTCTAACGCTGAGTTGGACGCCTTTCCCTATATGCAGTCGCGCTTTTTCAGAGACTTCCGTTCTAAAAAACAAATTGAATCGTGTTTGTTAAACATGTGCTTTCCTCCAATGTTGTTACCGCGCCATGGATTAGAAAGCCTATTTGGTGAAAGAACAATTTAGAAGGACCGTACCTGTGGTTCCAACCCAGAGAAAAATTCACGTCAGCGCAAAATGCAACTTCCATTAACTGGCGCGAATCACAGTTACATTCCCTGATAGTAATATATTTAAATCGGTTTTCACGGTGTTACAGCCTATGCGCCTTTTTCGAGGGCCTGAAGCGCTGAGAGATTTCATCCCAATTAAGCGCCTGACAGCTCCATCTGTACAATGTTCTATCGCATAAACTGGCCATCTGCACGATGAGGTTCCGAGCCGCTTACCGATGAACGTTTGACAGGGCGCCTAGACAAAATCTATTCCCGCCTGCGGGGTCAACAAATCCGTCGATGAGGACATGTTTCGACATGGATGACGTTTTAAACGTGTCGCCAACCTGACAGCATAAAAGGATACAGATGACACTTTAGAAATGCACCAACATTGTTAGGTACGATTGTCTCAGCATGTAAAGAGCGAGCTCTTTTGGAAATAGTGAAAAAAACGCAAGTGAACCGGTACTTGAAACTAAAAACCTCTTAAATTACGGCACTTGAGCACGGCTTACCGCTATCGTTGTCGGTCTGTTTGGGGAAACCAACGGCATTCCTAATAATCGTTATCCATGGTAGTGATTAAGGATTCGGCATGCTTCGGAGTAAAGGCTAAATATCAGAGTGTTATCTATAAGTGAGGTATACCTGTTGGTCGAATTCGAAGTAGGCAATGCTACACCAAAATTCCGGTGGTGGCTGCGTACTGAGTAGCAATGTCGGGTTTGGTGACGGGCCGTTCGGGAAACGATTTCGCTAGAAACAATATAAAATCGATAGTCAAATTTTCCAAGGTATTTCTATGATTTAATACTTGTCGCATTTGCATGGAACTTGTTATGTTGCCGAGATCATGACGGTTTGTATGCTTCACACAGTTTGTATACCGTGACCGTGGCGCGCAGGCTGACTCGGATACTACTCGCAGGACGACTTTATTCTGGAGCTCCTGAGCTCAATCAGGACTGAGCTCCATGCCATGATCATTTCGTCACTTTATTTGCCCTCATATAGTCCACAACCTACCAAGTACAAGCTTGCCTAAAGAGTTGATGTTGCAACACGTTATAAATTTTGTATCGTACATACGTCGAACGTACACGTAGATGGAGAACCGTGACGTTATGCATCACAGCGTAAGTTTAACACGAACCTGGTGCCAGTAGTGGCAAGGCTGCTGCTGTTGCTGTTGGCCGCCTAACTGGTCTGTATGGGAATACTGTTGAGGGGTAGAGCTGCCTAAGGAACCTTGCGAACCGTTCCATGGACTGAGACTTAAAGACGATGTCGAGCTGTCGTTCTGTCAATCACAACGTCATACAGGTTGCGTTAAATCGGGCTTTCAGTTTTTACCACAGCAGCTAAACGATACCCGATCCGAAGCCGTCTCCCCTTTCTACGTTAACTCAATGGATCATCATCATAGTTCAGGTCTACGACCGTGCCTAACACATGCACCCTAGGACATAGCGGTAAGCCACGCAGAGGCATTCAAAGTTGCCTAACGCGTGGTTCTAATGTGCTGCGAAAAATTCGAAACTGAAATTTTCGAAACATCATGCTCCAAACATTTCGTTGGCTTGTCCGCACTCAGTTATACCAACCTGTAATGGGAAGGAATTTTGCCTTTGGAGCTGTGAGCGACTGCCATGTTCAGACCTATAGCCACCTCCCATATCGCTGTAGTGATCGGTCTTAGTCATTTCATCATCGCGATGTCCCCTATGACATCCATGTCCCACAATCGTGGGCTCGGAATGGTTCGACGACGAGGACGCTACATGCAGTGAAAGCGAAGCCAAATCCAGACCCGGAGAAACAACCTGTCTCGTGGCCGCAGAGATATACACCATAATCACAGCATTTAGCAGATGGTAGAGTTTTTGTGGACGCAAGCTTTGGCGGTGAGCAGCACTACGCGAGCTAATTTACTGGTAATAGACGATCGTAACGATTAGTTAGTACTACGGTACGCTCACCCTTTCGTAGTGGTAAGGATTAACGCAGACCCAGTCGGCCTTCAGATCAAAGGCGTAGTGGCAGCACTTCAGGTGTTTTAACTCGTTTTTGTGAAGGTCGGGCCAACGCCATATGCGCGCGTACACAGCGTGCGGGAACCCTTTTCGGCCAGCCACTTGGAGTCTTCCGTCGAGAGTTCGCTGTATCGTGACACATTTTGAGGGATGCGCACCGTTCGTAGTGATGGCGGTGATAAGCGTATCGAGTTCTTCTCGCTTCTCCTTGAGTTTCTTAACTAGCGACTCGATTGCCCTGAGTAAAAATAAACGAAAAATCAATACATTATTCAAACCAATACGAAATACAAACATTGGAGACAGCAACACCGAGTGTTTATGCATTCATTACTGTGACGCAGTTCATGACGGATCGACTTCGATAGAAGGCGTTGCATTTATTCACGTCACTCGCATTCTGGCCTTTGCAGTCGCTGTATTACGTTAAATGAAATAAGTGAATGAGTTGTATTTATATTCTATGAGTGTAATCTAATGCTTATAATTTCGTAGTGCCGATCAAATTATTGGTTTAAACAATAAACACTATTTCACAATACAGTATACGAAATACATTTAACGTGATTGATCACTCCGAAGTTTCATACGCTGCTAACACATTACTCACTGCTCACGTCGTCATTATGGCATATTTCAGGGGTCACATGAGCTTGATCTCAGGACTGTACGCGGATTACATCAAATAAGGTAAATCAACAGAGGACATAACAGGCTCGTTAGCAGATTTATATCGAACACTCACCTTTTTGCAAATGATTCGCTTTCTCCGCCTTGTCGGTGGCACATGAGACTGTGTACGATAGACAGACAGGCGTCGGATGATGTGGGCGTCGTAAGCGGGGGAACTCCGGTTATTGCTGGTGCGATTTGTCCCTGTTGTGCGGCCGAAGTAGTCATGTGAGGATTATGCCCTTCAGCGTGATTAGCCGGCGGTGCCCCTGACATGCCACCCATTGCCCCCGAAGGACTCACAGCGGATCCGTCCGTCGATGCATACGACACCGCCATCACTTTACACTTATTAACGACTATTAACAATGATAAAGGCAACGTCGTTCTCAGCATAAAAACAGCAAGGAAACAACACAGTTGAAGGGCAGCTCGTTCAAACGCACGTCCCGGGACACTCCTGATCAGAAAAATATGAAAATATGGTTAATGTCTTCCTCCTATATCGAGGCATGCATTCGTCACCTATATTTCATTATTCGTAAGCAGCGCACTTCGGAACAACTAAGTATCGTCGGTGTAACTCAATTTAGCACTACCCATATAAGCTGCTAAAATTCTTTGAGAGGATGGAAACAGATTAAGCCAATTACTTCATTGACATAATATAGAGGTAAAATCTGGAGGTAAAATCCGATCACAGCTTTATCGTCAAAGCGTTGCCTGCAATGACAAAAAGGTCGGCTTGTCCCGCCTGAGCGCCTTCTATTCCGCTCTGACCCAGCTGAAACAGTGCCGACAGCTGTTCTCTACTACAGCTAGATTGACGGGCTTTTGAATAACTTTGCGATCCGTCCTCGCCACAGCGCCTCCCATCAAAAACAATAATAATTAAACCAACGTCAGTAGACCAACGTCATCCAAATCTTCCTCATACGCTTCGAAAGAAGTCAAAGGAGGCAAACAGAACAGCACAACTAAATATCCTAAAGCGAAAGCGAGAACCTTTAAGATACTAGAATCGAATTGTAAAGATCGTCCCGAGAAATTCAGACGCCTCAAATCTATCCGACACTATCTGAATAAAATGTCATACACTACAAAGTTGTTTATCTCGCTTTACCGCGCAGTAAAGCTGACCCGCATGCGTATTATTGTGGCTTTCTGAACAGGAAAAGTTCGAATAGAATCCCTGCGTTTCCGCAACTTAGCGATGTTTTCCGAGGTTGAGATCCCGAAAAAACGGTGCGCTTGAAAAATGACGATTTGCCCACAAAAGCGAAAAACAGCGCAGACCTCGTTAACGAGTAGTAAGTACGACGTAAGAATTAGGCTAATATATGACATTAAGACAGACTAACCCCTTCATAGTTTTAGAATGATGATTTACATTTAGCAAGACTTTAAATGGCCCATTGGATTCAGAACAGTGCCAGAGCGCTAGCCAAAGCGTAATATACTCGGATCATTAATGAGGACCTATAGTTGGCTGGTTTTGCTATCCGGCAGATGGCAAAAGCACGTTAATTGCAGCAAAGATACAGAAGGTCCGCCACGCCGTTCTTTTTTTGGTCTAATGGTTTCCTTAAAGTCGAGAAAAACTCACCAGGAAAAACAAGCTAGAAATAATCGATCAGCTGGTATATGAAGTGGTTATAATGTTTTTCAACAATAAACTACTTCAAGAACAAGCCTATCGTGTCTTCTATGAGTGGAAGGTGCTTCTGTATGTGCTGTGGCCTCTTTTGCGCGCCACGATCGTAAAATCTACCTCTGTATTTACCCGACAATAGTTAATTACTGAACAGGGTGTTGTTCAGGCATATACCTCTACTTGCTTGCATAGAAGCCCCTTTCTCTATCATTAGTGTTCATTATCTGCGTCTTCTTCTCCTTTTTGACACCTGAACTCACAGGCAGTCGCGCACACACACAAACACACACACACACACATACACACACACACACACACACGACACACACAGACAAATCATTGTACTAGACTGTAAAAGAATAATCGATCATTAATTATAAACTGGCAGTTTTCTGCTGCCATCGCCAATATACGTCTCGAATAGTCTGTACGAAAAAAGTCTACATTTAGGGAAAAACCGCAACGTTCATTCATACAGGTGTGTGTCTGTGTGTGTGAGTGAGTAGGGCAGCCTCGTAGAGCGCGCCGATCTGGCCTACGCATAGCAACATTAGCGGGAGGGGGGGCGCCGTCAATTTCATTTTTCACCGTGGAGCGCGCGCGCGGATCTCTCTGTCGAACTATTCGGCCAGTGGCAAACGAAAGAGCGGATCACTTACCTATCCTGTTGGCTGAAGCGATTATTCTGCGTTCACATTAGCCGGGAAGAAGTGTCACTGCGTGATCACCGTTGAGCACTTCGATGGTTCGCGCAACGCCGGCGCGCTTTTTCGTCGCGCGGATTCCTCCAATCGACGGGGCCAAACCGATCATAGACCCGGCAAACGGTCGTCCAAAGTGTGACTTCGAGCGGAAACGGCGGAACGTGTTGTTGTTGTACCGTGTTCTATTGGCCCTGCGTGAGTAAACACAACGTCGCGGTCACAGCATGGGGAAACACCACATCGGTCTCCATACAGCCTCTGGGGGCACTCGGCGGCGGGAGAACAGAACAGCGCGACCGGCGCCCGTGAAATGTTTTGGTGTCTCTTCGTCGCGAATGGATGAATTCCGGATGTTATGGCGATTGCCCCGGGCGCGTTAGCGGTGCCGCGAGAAGCCCCACTCGGTGAGGAGAGATGCGGAACGGGGCGAGGGTAACGAGATGGCCTTGGCTATACAGGTAGCTACAATGGTAGCTAGATGCTGTATTACAAATGGGCCGGTCGAGTAAATGAACACCCAACCTATTTGACTTCGGATTTGCTTAGAGGTAATGATGTTTCAGAGAAATGTAATATCAGAGATCGAAATGGGTCGCTCCGAATTGTGAAATGCGGAATTGTTTGGTCCGATTATAGGCCAACTTGAAGTTATCGAGAGCGATCCAAAGTTCGGCCGATGAGTTACGGTCATGGTTAATGACTTTCGTGCGTAATTGTCGACGACGAATGCTGGGAACAACTGGCCGGAATATTATTTGCAATTAGAGATCGTCGCCTCTCGTCTGGCTGATTCTGCTCTCCGCATGAACACTAGATCGATGCATAGCATGTTGTTGACTTCAACGCGACCGTAAAAGCTGTCTAATTGACCTGACGATTACTCCACCGGGAGATAAGCCATAGTTTGCTCGGCTGCATGGCACGCACAGAAAGCCATGTGAACTCCGCATCGATTAGAACGTATAGGTACGTGATGCGTCAACTGCACATATCGAGCAGGATGTTATTTGATACGGCCTAATGAACGGGCGAGATATGTCCGACATATCTATGAACCCTTTTGAAGGCACTCCGCCGATCCAGCGTATAGCCAAGCCTATCTATCCATCAATCAAATTAGGGAGACACGCAACTTAGGGTGCTTTCTTCGACTTCGAGTTTCTTAAGCGATCACATCCCGTACTGTTGCTCACATCAGAAGAACACAATTCTTCAAGGGTGACCATCAATCGACACCTAACGTCGTTGGGATCGTGAGAGTAATTGACGACACCAAGAGTGAACGTTCTTTTTTTTGTGCTTGCTTGCAGCGCACCTATGCCACGTCCCAGCATCGCACTTTTTACAGAATGAAAGGAAAAAATAACAAAAAGTTAAAAATGATAAAATACAAAATAAAAAAGCTAAAAATATATTAGTCAGTGAATTGCGTAATTACAAAGTGTCCTTTTGGCAGCTTCCGGATGGCCTGCGTGGAGCCTAAGAGAGCTGCTGCGTTCACATTTCTCCACGTTCTATGAAACATTCTGTAGAAGAAACCCTAAGCACTCTTTGGAATTTATATAGGGGCCTCGCCATACGTTGAATCTTGCCGCTCTTCATCTAGTTTCCTATTGGATCACTAGTTTCTTTTATCTTCTTTTTCGCGGAGCGCACCTCCCTGTTGCAGCCGCTGACATAAACCTGCGCTAGTGTGCCACTCACTGTGGCGTGTCAAACCGGCATCTATGGCGCTAGGGTCACGCCTTCAAAATGAAAGCCACTGTTTTCAAGACTCCCAGCGTCTCTCGCTGAGTTTCGTCGGAATTTGCGCCGACTGAAAAGCTCTGCAGGCCGAATCCTCGATTGCTGCATGTCACGAATGCCATCCCTCGTTTCTGCGGTAGATGTGGACATGACACTGATGTCTTCGACGTTCACACAAGCAGCAAAATAAGCGGATGGGACCCGCACGCGCATTCTTAGCAGCGAATCAGAGATGATGCCAACAGACTGCAGAGTATCATGCTATTTGATTTGTATTGCCCATGTAAGGTGTACTACAGCGCTACTTATCAGTATCTTCGCTCGTGAGTTCAACGAAATGTATTTAGTTAACACTAGTACTACTAGATACTATACACATTTAGACATAGGGTCTGAGACAGAGGTGAAGAAGATTCGTAAATATATGCGTGTGTAAATGTCGATGGGGAACTTCGGGAATGTGTTAATCAACACGGGCGAAAACACCGTTAGAACAAATATAGGGCTATCAAAGCGTAGGTCCTAGATATGTTACTTTTTCAGCACAATAATAACAATAATAATCACTAACATGCCGTAGACATAGAGATAAATGTAACATAGATATTTCAAAACTGTACATCGGTAATTCCTTAACGAGTATGTCTAAGCGAATAATTGCTTGCAATACGAGAAAAGATGTAGGACATTGTCATACATACGAAGCGATTTCAAAATTTAAATGATGTTACAACCAGTACTTTATTTATACTGTTGGTCACACCTGAAGCACAATCACTACGAGCCCGGCGTTCGCACCAGACTTGATCTAGGATGCAACCCGGCTCACTCCGATCCATACCAGAATTATTGTTTATCGCACGCTAACGCTAAAACGTCTACTTCGTCGGTTAGAAATCACTTGAGATCAATTAGATCTTATAGCATCTGTGCTAAAAATCTCTGAAATGTATTCGCACCTAACCCACCGATGTCAATTTCCATCGTTAGACCAACCCACAATTAGTTGCCACAGCGTCTTATGGCAACTAATTGTGGGCATCTGCCCTCAGTTTCTCGATTACTATTTCAGTGCTAGCCGATTTCCGCCAGTGAACAGGTGGGTAACAGCAAGCAGAAACGAAATACAATTTTAGCCGACTGTTGTCAAACACAGCTTGGACGAGTTGCAGGAGGTTCCTCGTAGGCCCACGATGTCTTCGCATGGACTCTACACATGCATCGGGCAAGGCTTTGTCCCTGTGTGTCAGCCGGAGTGACCGTACTCCACAGACTGCCTAGGAGTCCATTGCAGCTGCGAGAAAAACGCACGCGTTCGGGGAAGTCTTCGCACAAGGTTCTTGACACCTGGGTCTACGTTTTGCCATTGCGGGCGCCACGCGTTCTAACGCTTAACCACCTCTTTATCACTTTATTTAGTGTCTCCACGACTGAAGTACGACAAGTAAATACCGCAGTGTTCGTGTCGATGGGCGAACGTATTACTTCAAAGGTGTGTAGCTCTTATTTCGGTAATGTGCCGCGCTATACCAACGTCGATCGTCCAAGTATAGCCATGCGGAACGTATGTATCAGATGCCACAGCTAGCCAAAAGCGTTCGATGTTCCAAATGACTACTTTAGTGACCTTTTAATTAGCAATTGGTGGTTAGTACTTTAGGCGTCATTCGCGAATCGTATTCTAAAGTGGAATTTTTTGGGCGGTTACCGCCAGAGGCAGTCTAGTAGTTCTTTCCGCGCACCAGGGCCACATCAACCGAGGTCTTGGGAGGACAGCTCCCCTATATAAAATACACATTCTTGTGTTGTTCTATTCTTCGGTTTTAGCCAGTGCATTGAACTGTCTTGGAGCGAATTTGAGTATCGTATTTGCAGGTGAGGACAAGTAGTCGATAGCACTAAACGAAGTGTGAAGAAGTTTCTTTGCAAATGCAAACGCGACTCAAAGCAGGTGCAAGGGTCCCGAAGCCATAAAGACACTCGGCCAGAATAAATTAAATAGAAGGCAGACTGAACATTTTATCAGTCTTAAGACAAAAGCATACAGATCGCAGTGGAAGGGCACAGACAATGAAAGCTCTGTCTCCTGAAAAAGCCGCACCCTTAACCGAAATTCCAGACCGGGAGCCCGCAAGCGCATCACCCACCTAGTCGTCCCATGTCGCGGCCGTTTTTCTGTATCCGCCAACGGTTCAACGACCCACATGCCTGTTTTCCGGAGAACCAAATCGTTCTGTACATCCACATTGACTACCGACTATCCACATAGGTGAGTGCAATACCTCTATCCCACCATGGCCCCTAGAGTGATCAATACGCCGTAAACCAGAGATACCTGAGACGGTTACTATCAATCCGAACGAGTCGTGTTCGGTGCGTTTGTAGTGGTGTTCGTATCGGAAGCTTGCCCGTTTTTCTCGATGTTAAGGTTACATAAGGCCATAGTGACGCCACCCGAGGTTGTTTTTTCAAGCGGCGAAGGTGCTTCTTCTATATCAACCTAACTAATCTTCGAAAGCGGTCGAGGGCGCGTACAACGTCAAAAAAACGGGATCGAGGCCTGGAAGGGTCAAGTTTCCGGCACAAAAGCAGACAAAGAAACAGAGACTAAGGGAAACTGACAGCTGGAAGCCTAAACATGAGAATCGTGCAAAGCTTACACCGGCTCACCAGACGCCGCCTTTACTTCGGCTAGGCCGTGATACTTCGCGTTTGCCAGTTCCCCGGAAGAGTGGAGTATCGGCTTCAGCCATTGCAGCTGACTTCAGCCGTGCAGACAAGAATAAACTGAATAATGGAAATTACGGCCAGAAAACTGGGCGGATTACCGCTGCAGATTAGATAATCATAAAGGTTCGATCAGCCAAAAACTGTTGTAAATGAAGTCCATTGAACAAGGCCACCAGAATATGACCGGTGCATGAACGATGGATGCGCCGTTCAGCGCATTTCCATCCGTTATATTTCCTTTGTAGAAAAACACTTGAAGGCGCCATTTTCGGTTTTGGCGGTGAGAATGTGACCCCGTAGACAACGAGAAGCCTGTGAATCCTCGCAATCTCCGATATCTACATTGGCTGTGTCGTACCTCTCCTGCGAAGAGGATGGTACTATAGAATGCGCTTTGCTTGTTTTAGATGAAGAAAACAACTAGATAATGCGCAAAAGGCAGTAGACAAGGGACAAGGTATGGGAATGGATACGACAATGCTCGTAGCAACTAACAGAAGTTACTACAGACATCAGTCTCTAGCAAGATGAACTTTGTGGTCTGAGTGACTAACCTCAAGTGACGTAAAATACCATTCACAATGGTGCAATGGAACTGTCAAGCGGAACGACGCGTTTTCCCCCAAAACTAGAATACGTAATAAATTTTCAACATAAGTAGTCGTGTATATTCGAATTCGTAGAAAGCCTTGGGGTTAGACTATCTCCGTCAAGTAGTAGGTACTATTTTACGGGCACATGGCAAATTGGTCACGCTGCTTCTAGAAATAAATGAGGCAGTACACCTTGCGCTGAACGGTCATTGAAGTGAGCAGTTACTTCACTACGTCTAATAGTTATGTACAAACATTCTAGAACAAATATTCAAATATATCTTTTGCGAAACTCATTTGTTTTTTGAGCTACTGGAATTTTTTTTATTTTTTTTATAAATTTAATCGTGTTTTTTCTTAATTTTCACTAGAATTGACACGTATATGACATAGATACTTTAGACGTTTTATGCAAAAGCGTAGTATTCTGTTGTTATTTATTACAACACGAGAAATCAATTAAAGAGCCATTTAGGGGTACAATGCTCTAAAGAAGATCACAAAAAACCTTATTGGACTTTAAGAAAAATATATTAGGATTAGTTTTGCCTGAAACCATTAATTTAGGGAGTGAACGTATAATAGCAACATATCATGTGGCAGCACCGGAACTTATGCGTATAATAGTATCTTTCTGGATCCGGTTAGTTTTCTTGTTTGTTTTCTAGTGAATGGTTATGTTAGCATTAACCTACGCATGGAACATTCTTTGCTGGCTTCATTTGAATTTTTACATATATCGGGTGGTAAAATAGTTTTTTAATGGCACTACCTGGGTAGTTCGTCAGGGCGAACGGTGATTTCTAACAATGGTAAACTCATGCAGGAATATATAATCCACGTAATTTGTACGAGGCACCTGCTTTTGTCGGACCAATAGAACGTCATATTCGTCGAAGTAATCGTCAGCGTGTGAAATAAATTTGCATGTACACTTGTCATATAGATGCATATGGAGTACAATTGCTTCGAATCGTGAGGAGAATAACAATGAGGAGAATACGGTAGTTACGCAACATGGCACAGTATAGAATAAGTTTATATAGTATCGTCCGGGGCTCCTTGGGCGCCGTTGCCGTAATTGACAGCCAAATAATTGTGTATTCCTATTTGAAAATACATTTCGATTTTTCTAGTCATAACATCAAAATGATTCTAGTGAGGTTTTCCGATGTTTATATTTTGATAAGTCAGTGTTAGTAGCGCTAAGCGCCCTGGACGGGTGCAACGAATTAAAATGTCCAATGGGCTGATACAAATTGTTAATAATAAAGATAATAAAGATAATAATAAAGATAATAATATATTTTCTGGAGTTATCTGTGGGATCAAATATGTCAAATATATATCACGATTTTTCATCAGAAACCTGGTATACACTTGGTGATTTTACATACAACCGCAGACGTGGATTTGACAATTGGTAGATTACTAGTTTCATCCGCTCTTTTTCAACTATTCTGTCTATTTAAAATGCGAAATGAACAAATGATACTATGCACTACAACATTACTAACTTCGCAATTTATCGAAAACATTGGCAGAACATGTTACGGGTACCTGTCTGTGCAGCGGCTATGAGAAACCCAATTGAGAAGACTGCGTTACCGTTAAGTAGAGACGAGTAACCGAGTTATTTTGAATGTAAACCTCATCCATTTCTAAAAGTAAAGTGCAAAATCAAACCTCCAACTTAATTTTTTTATTTCAGTTGTCACACACCGTGAGTTTCTACATGTCTACCCAACTCGACATGCCCTTACTATATATGTAGGACCTTTTGTTAAATCTTATCTAATTTGTCGTTTTATTTTTCTAGGTTTGGCCAGTGCACGGATTATATATTGAGATGGATGTCACGTATAGAAAAATGAGTCCGTTAGACTTTGATGCACTGATAGGTCGGCGTACCTTCAAATCGTCATTTACGACAATTAGATTTAAGATTTACGACATACGTCACATACCTTGAGCGGCTGTACAGCCAAACAGTTGCTTGCAACTCGATGTGTGCTTATTTAGGTAAAGGAAGAATTACGCCGCTGACGCCTGTACCAGGAACGAAATTGCAAGAGTACATCAAACAGCGTTTCGGTCCTCTACGCAACGCCCAACCCGTCCTGTGGACTGTAGGTTATTTCAAACAGTGCGTATTCTCTAACCAGGAAGCCGCAGTGTGGTGCGTAAAGCTGCAAATGTCGGACAGTCTTGACGAGAAGCGAGGGCAAGAACGAGAAAAAGCGCAAGTGCCTTAGCCGATAAATGCAAAGCCAGTACACAACCAGTAAAGGCATAAAAAAATACGAACGGCAAAAAGAGAACGATCATCCGCGAAACGGCTACAGAAAAACCATCTTAAATTTGCAGCGCCAGATTGCCCGCACTGGAAACGATCGTCTGGTTCGCGAAAAGAAAAAACACTTTGAAAAGCTTAAGAAATAGAAAAGCAACTTCGGAAAGTGGCAGACTATCAAGCAAATAAGTAGAAAGCGTTCGGAGGGATATAAATACACGCCAAGCGAACTCGGGATTGACCGAAAACAAAACCGACGTAGTTACTGGAAGCAAATATGGTGGCGAGAAGCCATTACATGAAACAATACTAGTGGTACGTACAAGTGTGGGATTTCATTGACACCATTTGCGCTAGTGACGGTTCACAGTTAAAGTACTCATTTGTTTATAAGGGTAGAATTCTGTAATCTGTGTGTGTGTGTGCGTTTTGAAAGCTTTATATGAATAAAAAAGAAGGGACAAAATTTTGTGGGTAGTACTTGCAGACGGATAAACATATATCCCAAATTATTTTTTATTGAATCCTTTTCAAGTACAAGAAACAGTCTTAAGAAACATACAGGAAAGTTACTTGTAAGTTATATATATATATATATATATCTATATATATATAGTATACCATAAGTAGCTCTACTAATACAAAGCATGGCTACAATATAATACAAGTGCGAAACTTTTTAGGCGATTTTGAGTTCTGAGCTGTCTTTCATAGTTCAAGCAGCTCTAAATGCTTGCGTGCGTTCAACAGAAAGTTGGTTTGCCTTTGTAGATTTTCTAATAGATACAACTATGACTATAAATGAATGTATGCGATATTTTTATCTCGGTTAAACCACTTCGTACGCTTAGATGGAACAATCTTCAAAATCCAATAGTATGTCGGTCTAAGTCGGACCGCCTGACTTGTATTCGCAAGTATGTGATAACGAAATTTTATTTTAATTGTGAACGGCAAACTAAATAATGTTGGCTTTTTTTTTATCGGCAAATCGTACAACTATTGTAAGCCACTCACTCTCCCTCAGGGCTCATACGACTCAAACTTCCTCTCCTTCTGCATATTGCACTTGTAAAGCAATGCAACCCCTTTTAATTGTGTTAAATATTTTTGCCATTTTAATACTAGCTCATTTACTTCCCTATGGTAGAGCACTGAGGCGCTGCGCTCAATACCGGTGAGTGCAGATTTTGCCTTTATTTTCATTTTTGAATATTGTGCATGAGGATTACTAAAATTAAAACTGCTACTATGATTAAAACTTCATATATATGGAAGTTCTTTGTTTCATAGCCAATCAAAGCTGCGTTAGAGCCATAAACCTCGATAGTATTTTCTTGACGCCATAACGTCATTTAGGCAAGTTGCAACCTCTTTTTTTAAACAATAAAGTTGGTTAGACTTACTAAAATATCCCTCTCAATGAGGATAGCCATAGTGAAGACTTATTGATAGTCCTAGAATGCCCGTGAACTTAGCAAATAAAACGGCCATCTTTAACAACACAGCCGCTAGCTGTTAGATCCTTTATCGATCACAACGACATCAAACTGTACACTGCATTCGCTAACGTCTTTTCGAAATTCGAATTTGTACCGAAACTAATCTCGAAAAATAACAAGGAACTTTTAGCTTGGATGTCACTTCCAAAACGTACGTTGATCTGTTCAAACGTGGGCGCCAATGCACTAGTAAATTATTCAAAATACTCCACCAGTCACGAGGTCTTTTCTGTCGCCATTTTCGTATCGAAGAGCTGCGGGATTTCCTGCGATTTAAAGCTGTCCAATCAGTACTGAAAATGATCCTGCCATTGCAGCGGACTTTCCGTCTATTTGAGATGTAAAGTGCTGCGGATGAGTGAATTCTGGAAAGTGAAACGTAAAGAATGTAAGGACAGGGTAAATTCAGCCATCCCAGACAGGGCCAATAGAAATTGATAATACTCTTCCTACTCGGTCTCACGCGGTTGCGCCAAGAACACACGTGTCGAACTGAAGAAAATAGGTGGCGGCGAAGGCTTAGAACCTCAGCCGTCGTAGTCGAGGGTAAACGACAGCGTTGGCCGAGAAGAGTGCAGTCTAGCGAATAGTTTTCTCCATCAGTTTGAAAAGCAACGAGGGGAGAGCCGAAAAACCGGTGGAAAACCTTCTAGCCGGAGATAATTCAGAATCGTACAAAGCTCGGCTGGTTCGACCACGGGAACTGCGTTTCAATTTTTCATAATTTCCCGCCAGGTTGGCACTGGTGTACAGTCGATAGCATGCTGTACATACGTATATTGCAACAATCAGGAGCAAGGACGAAAACTAACAGTAGAAACGAGTCGGTTTTGCTCCGTTTACAATATGCGCCTTTCGTTTTCGTGTCGAAAACGAGTCGGTTCGTTTTCGTGGCTATTCCAAATGAAGTATTTCTTTAAATATAACCAATTTAATAATAAATAAAAATGATTTCTATTTCTT
>MNPL01007865.1:6519-20341 GCA_002081605.1 Tropilaelaps mercedesae | reverse complement strand
AAGACGGACCCCATATAAATGTAAATGTGCACCGGCGGGGATCGAACCCGTGCACCTACGTGCCTCTTCCAGTCGCAAGGCTCATACGAATGCACCCCACAGCCACCGAGCTCGACACCTATGGACATCTATGCTATATTAACTTAATGGCATAGCCGCCCTGCTACAAAGGCTCTGAAGTTATATTAAGTTATGAAGTTTCGAAGTTGTAATTCTCCGAAATAACCAGGCGGATGTATAAATATAGGGAAGAATCGGGTACTATGAGCTGCTCTTTGTATGATTTGAGCAATACTGTGCTAAAGCAAACATTACCAGCTCATTAAATTCTGCTATGAGTGGCGAATTACTATAATTGCAGAAAAAGTTTAAACTACTGAAGTTTCCGCAATCTCCCTGAAGGCCCGATGTTTACGTAAATATTCGAATATCACACATTGCATCTTGCTCACGACTTTACTGTAACAGCAGATTAACATATACATGCTTACTTCACACATGTCAAACTCCGTTTAAACCAGTTGTGTTTACCATTTAGAACGACCCTAAATCCATATCTGTTCAGCCTTTTGAAGAACCGCAATCAAGGCTGGTCTAGGCGAACTGTTTCGTTCTCTACTAAACAACATAACGTGCGAACGGTTGCAGAAGTTTTCCAGCTGTACAACTCACTTCAGATGTACATCTCGACTCCTAAGGATCAGATGTTTAGTTGAATCTTTAGATGAGATTTCAGAATGTAAGATCATTGCGAATCTAGATATTCATAGACGATCACGATATGCGAAAACATCTTTAGGTGTAAGACAGTTGCCCCGTGACAACTTGTCGTCTCATTTTCACATACCTCAGCCCAAGCCGCGTTTAATGTGGAAATTTATGTTGCGTCTCTCTCTCTTTCTCTATTTTTCTGTCGCTCTCGCTGGCTCATTTACCGCACCGATCAATACATCAAATTCGATTTCTACAAGGTTGAAACCATATGTACACCTCTATCGCATTTTTTGCTAGCCCATAGCTTGTTGCGCCTAAACTATTGGCGATCTCCGGTTCCATTGTTACGACTGCATTGGCATGTGCAACAGTCAGCAACGGTAAACTCGATTACGCTTTTTATGACACTAGAATCAAATTGCAGCTCCACAATGCTTTAGAGTGAACCATCTCTCTCGCGTCTCAAAGTACTTCCCATTTGGAAGATATTATCCGCCGATTAGTTAGTTCCAGCTCAACGTATTTGTACGTGCTTTAGCATGCCGCTTGATGCAATAACGTATGCCACAAAATGTAGAATTCGTTTTAGCAAGTTTCAGTGGTATACATTAATGCATAGAATCTTGCACGTAACGGACAGGTCTTTCCTTGGTCTTTGTGCAATACCACAAATAAAATTAGATAAGGACTATAAACAAGCGATACCAAGATTATAGGCTCTAATCACACTCTGCCGGTTAAGGGGTCGCAGTCTGTCAGTCGAAAAAAAGATGGTGTAGCCACACGGTGTAATTCATGCGACAAAGACTGAAGCTAACAATAAAATTGTAAATCTTCCCGAGCTCATTCAAAACGCTGGCAGATAACCATCTAAGACATATGAGGTGAAATACAATTGGAAATAGTCTTAGTAATGTAGCTGTTATAAGCATTCGCAAGTATTAGTTAAGACTATAATTGGACGCCCATTTATAACTCACATCGATCAGAAATAAATATTAATAAAAGGTTTGCAATTATAAGACGTAACTGTAGATTACATTTGCCGTACGCTGTAATTAGCGCTAAAGCTAGGACACGTTCTGCAAGAACCAAGAACGCTTTAGTTGAAAACTCCTGACGATTTCCCTACGTTATTAAGCTGGACAGCAGTCAATACAAGACATTTCACATATAAATCGTAGAGGCACATACATATAAACACGCACACACATACGAACGCACAAACATATACTAATAGGAAGCATGAACCTGTTTTTATTTGGAACGTTTGCTTCGAATTTTTACTATAGTAATAATAATTCTCGCTGCTGTAACGTTTGCCGCATTGTAGCACTGAATTACGTGGTTTCTGAAGTACATCTTGCCAGCTAGCCAGCATTGCATGAGCCTAGCCCGACCTAAATTACTGAGTGTTAACCTGAAGGTACGGGCGTTATGGATGTGATCGCTAAGTATGCCTTGTATTTCCCTTGTAAATTTCTTCGTTCGCATTACCACCGCGAAGTAAATGAGTTAAGCTTATGTCTTCAAATTTATAAGTTATGCCATTTACAAATATGTCCTATGAAGTCATCTTTAATAGAAGGGTTTGCAACGATATCTGTGACTTCCAAATTGCTTTCAATGACAAGATTTCGGACGAGGTTCCTTCGTATGCAATAGCCGGCGTCTGACATCGGCGGCGCCCCTTTTAAGCATTCGGACGTTGTGAAAATAGCTGCATCTGTTGTCTATTGTGACGTATGATCTCCATTTTGGCATCCTAAACGGGTAAATCAGCTGGCAGGAATACATTCGTTCAAACGTTACTAATTAATCGGGGGCCACAGTGGCGCTTTTGCTTTCCAGATCTGCTATTAGAGTTCCGGCCTGCCGTATTTAATGGAGCCTTGTCAGGTCCATTCGCATCGATTTATCTTGTGCATCGGAGCCTTCACAGTATAAAACGAGTGTTATTCTACCTAAAAGGGCTCGACGGACACTCAGTGGACTCACTTTTCGTCTCAGTTTAAATTAATGAGTTTGGTCTAGTCGTAGCTGGTTTCAGCAGGACAATTTATTCAATGAGTGTTAACGTGTACAAGCATATCGGGATTTGCTATTAACAAAGCCAATGAATTGAAAGACAACGCTGACCTGATCGTATATAATTCATATTGATTTGCACAGGCGTGGCGCTCTAAGACTATCATGCGCATATTGTATTTAAAGGCAGGAACTGATTGTGGTGTACTTTATTAAAGGGTGCTAAACTTTATCTAGCAATAACTTTTTACACACTAAATCCTGAGCGTTCAGCGAGATAAATGCTTATCCTCTTGCTGGATTGCAAACGCGGCGATTTTTACCTGATGCATGAGCCATTTTCCTGTTGGTTTCAGAAAAACAGTTGTTCAAAAATAAAATTAAAAGTATATGTAAAATACTTTTGTAAGTTGATTCGAAGAAGTAGAACAAAATCCAAAATTCTGTTACGTCATTTTCGACCACCAACGTAAATTAAAAACAAGTTAATTATATAGTTATTAACAGGTCAGTTATGTATCATATATTTATTGAAGTGAGGAATATGCTCTCAATATGATAATCATGAATACCTATTGATGAAGCTAAATGTATGTCTCTCATTACGTCCGAACACTGAAATATTCGCATTAAAAATTCTGTCTGAGTAATAAGTTAGCTTTAAAATGTAAAGTAATTGAGATAACCATATTTTACCGGCCTTATTCTGTTTTTCTCTTATTTCTCGGGATTGTTTACGATGACGACAAATATTACAAATGTAAACAGACTCTTTAGGCCAAAGCCCTGGTACCATACGAATGGGAAAAACCTCCTACCTAAACGCCAACACACGTTAGGTAACGTCGGGTAACGGAACAGATGGCTCGACATAAATTTTGACGGACAGGAAACCTCATCGCGAATAGAGTTACTATATATCGAGGGGGCTATACCGTTTTAATTGTCACGCCCTTCAGTTCTCAGAGATCGTCTCCTATTAATGTTGACTGAAATTAAGGCCGTGTCTGCACATGCCGCGAATAACGTTATGTACGCTTGCAATTTTCAATGATTTTTTTATAATGAATTCTTTTGATGATGGGACGATGATGATAGAAAATCTTAGATGCAAGCTGATCCCGCTGAAGATCGCTTCAGATTTTCTACGTTGCCCACAGCTTCGTATTATTAACCTTATCCCGCGATGAATGCGGCTGTTGTTACCCTTGAATAAACACCCTGCCATCGAAAACAGCTTGGTGGTCGTACAGTGAGTCGAATCAGAAAACCGTTCATTACATTCGGTTCTACACATATCTTCAATGTAACAACGGGTAGATCATGGGTCGATGAATGTACGAACGAGTTTTCGCTTCAACAAAGGACAGAAGCAAATTGTCGTGTATTGGCTGTATGGCAACGGCAGCGTTTGGCGATATACACCGTCGCCAAAATTCGTCGTGTCATCTGCAGATATTCTAGCATTACATCGGTTTGATGGGACGAACCAATTAGAGCTCCCCTCCGACGAACAGAAGCAGTTCGTCATTTTCTTTTTGTGTCATACACATGTACCGCATTGCCGTCTTGTTCGGGAGAATTCTACTTGGCGGAAGGAAAGCAGCTCATTGTTGTAAACGTGTCACTTTGGTGATGTCAGCAATCCCTTAGCGTTTGTGTACGACTTGATTTGTGTGCCTTCTTCTCTTTCTCTCACTATTTTTCTCCCTTTTTTTTCGCCCTCTGATTCTCCCTCTCATTTTTGCGCAAGTTCTTCATGGGCTACTGAATGAATGAGTTGGTTACAGCATTTTCTGTCAGTTCCACATGCACTCTACGGCGAATTCGAGTGACTTTTTCAAGCGATTTCTTCAGGGAACTTAACTACTTAGGGATTAAATCTAAAAATTTCACTGAGATACATTCAAGTGTGCAGACTGCTACAGCCTTCTCTGTTATATGGGTTTTGCCTACAAATGTTAATAACTCCTCAACAAACTCGCCGCAACAGCTTCAACCCATCTCTATCCTGTTCTCTCCATTGAATATATCGTTTATCCATAACGTGGAATACGCCATGACATATGTGGTGACAGCAATGGTCCACTTACCGACAATGTCAATTGAAGCACTAGCCAGTAGCGCCAAATGCTTCCTTAGCGCCACACGACGTCGCGTTATTTGTGTTAACAACACAGATCTTGGACGTGTACCTAGCCCTCTTCATGCGCCCCATATTGATAGGCGCTTATTTTTGAGAAGAAAAAGAGCACCACGTGAGCGACTGGCTCTGCGTTATGTCAAAATTATTCGTGACTTGAGTCTACTCAAACTATTGTCGACAATTGGCGACTGGACATGGACACTCAGGCGAATATCGAGTGTTGGTCATTAATACCCTGTTGTACATGCGGAGCTGCGCAATAGACGGACGTTCGTGTCACCATAGGTAAGGCAATAGAGTTTGAAGTCGGCGAAGTGCTTGTACGATGTGCAGGGTCTACGGCAGGTTAGGCACCTATGATTGGTGTCCGATCATGTGCAAACATAAATTGTTAAGTATATTACAGGTATTTTCACAATGTGAAGCTCGCAGACTCTACACGGCTCTACGGCAGCTTCTAGGTGGAAATTAACCAGTGCGAGAATGTAGAACTTGAAAGGGCGAAAATCAGCTTCGGACTAAATTCGAAATTACCCTCTGCAGGTTTAATAGGACGCCCCACGTGCTATTTGACAGCGGGTACGTCAAAGGCGACAACTAACTGCTATCTGCTTATTGCTGGCAGTTAGATGATTCATCTGGTCAGGCCGCTTCTCAGTGAGCCTATCAGGACGAATGAAGCTAACTTAACTGTAGCGGAATGCGATTTCTCTCGAAATTGACACCGACAATTGTGATAAACGCCGCTAACCGCTATCTTCCTTCCGGTCTGTGCGTATTTGTATTGCATTGTACGCCAACTGACCTTCTCGAGGTCCGTAAGCGCCATTAACTCTAACTGTGGCGATGGAAGTACTCGTCATGAAACGAGAACTAGCACGTCGTTATGATTATCAGGGGTTGAAAAACAAACTTGAGTATTTCGTCATGCTTATACGCTTAAGGACGACTAGATGACTACTAGCCAGTATGCATATTGTAGTAAAACGGTGCTTAGATCTGCAATGATGCGAGAGATAAATGTATAATAATAATAATAATCATAATAATAATAATAACATGATAACATTAATAACAATAATAAGAATAATAATAATATGAGCCGTGGGTTTTTGTTGTCTGTACACCGATTTGGCCTGTCTGTAATGAGTATTTAGTCCATCGCTTAATTGCAATACATCTGCCGACAATCTGCGCTGACACCGCTAGAATCGTCGCAGAAGATTGAAAAGCAGAATTTAACCGCACAAAGGTACCCTGCTTTTTTGTTCCATACCGCGCGATAACTTAACATAAGAGCAGCTCAGCTTGGATGCAACACATTCCAATCTACTCGTCCAAACAATAACTTTTGTTTCTGCTATGCGCTTACACGAAGGTGCTCATCGGGAAACAACTCAAAATGGTATTGACATTTCTCCCGCAGAACTATTTTTAAAATCGCTCACCCCCACAGGATCGATATTGGTTGCGAACAACAACAACAGTCCCTGCACCGACGACGTCCAACAGTGCGTTCTCCTACGGGGTATATGTGTGTGTCTGTTTGAGACAGTTCGTCCATTTAAAGCCGGATCGATATAGCCCATAATAGGCGGTGACTATGCTAATGACACACGAGGTTAGAGTTCCTTGGGTTTTCGACAGCTTCTGTCTACCAATTTGGATTGGACATTTTTTAATGCAATGTATAAAAAAGAGGGCCTACATTGATTTGGGCGAGGCATCCAGTTTATCTTCATATATTCCGTACATCGAATTCATACACTCACGCTAGCCATTTCGCTGTTGCATACAGGGTCATACACATTGAAAAAATCGCTCAACTCGCCGGAAACGCGAACGTCGAGCCACACTGTTCCCGTAATTCCACTGACAAATAGAGGTTTACCGTGTGAGGAACGTGTTTTGTTCCTCGGACGTGAATGATCCGAACGAAGATCAACGACTCCCCTAATCAGACACCAGCGGCAAAAGTAGCGCCATGAACTTCATCATCGTCATCATTCTCGAACTTTTGAGAAACATCTTTGCGAGGAGACCACTTCAGTCCATCCGTCGCTTTTTTTCGTTTCGTTCTTTTTTGGACGACTTCTCCTTTACTCGAAATGATCGACCTTCGCCATTCCCAGGGGCATAGGCCATTTCCTTAAATATGCGCAAAACGCAGTGTTCAGAGTAGACAGAGCGGAATTAGCAGCTGGTCTGCGTTCAACGGAGGGAAAGTGCGTTAAGTCCGAGGGTGGACTAAACAGAGAGGGACAGTAACGCTGGCAAGATGAACGATATCCCCTACCCAGGAAAACGGGCCAATGCGTATTTCTTTCCGGCAAGACGAAACTCGGAGGAGCAGAAGACGAAGGGCAGTTGAGAATACGATTCCTTGCCAGGACTCCACGTGGGAAGATTGGGGAAGGCCGGGAGGGGGTCTATATTGGGGGTTGTTGTTGTGGTGACTGAGGGGGCGCTGAGGCCGGCGGGAATGTAGCCAGCCGAGCTAAGTGCGACGATGGCCTGCGGTCTCAACGGCGCATTATTTCAGCCGTTTGTTGTCATCGCTGCTGTCGATGGCATCGTTTCTCAATTTCCTATTGATTGTCTCGTTGCGAGCAGCCTCCGTCTGCCAAGTATGTTTAATTCCCTCTGCAAAGGTTGAATGCGGCGACACCACGCTGACACAATTTTCCTATTCATTCTCGTCTTGCGAACATACGCAACATATACAGCCGCTTCACAACCGCGCTCGTCATTCGTGACTCTTTCCAGACTCTCCCCGATCCGACGCTCGCTTCCGCCATTTGCACACGGCGAAAATCTTTCCGGTCTGTTTCCAATTCAATCCGTCTTCAATTAAGATTCCTTTCTTGGCTCCAAAACTTCCCGCCCCTCCGTTGGCCACCGGCTTGGCCCCGTTCCTTGAAAGTGATTCGATTCTTAGCGGTCACCATTGCACGAAACCCTTCTACGGCCAAGATCGTCGTATATGTGGGTATAGCGATGCCGATAATTATGATGATAGCGACAACGGCGGCCAAAATTGCAGATGTTTATGTACCGACTCCAATTTATGGCGTCGTGTAAACCAAAGTATATATATATGCAGGTCTTATAAAGGCTATCAAATAATGCAAATCTAAGCGTCATCATCACTTTATCGTCAAACGAATTTTTCCCGTTAAGGATCATTTGCATTTCTACTCATCAACCGTTAGCTAGTTTGCTTCATGGTTGCGTAAATAAGTGAGATTTTTTCAGTTAAAATAGTTATACCTTTCAGTCCCTCGTTGCGACAACTGCAACCTGATTAGACCTTGATGATATCCATTCTAGTCAGGAAAAAAGATGTACAGCGCTGAAGCCAAAGCACTGAAGTTTACACTGTGCTGATGTCGAGCACAGAGCAGTTGAGAGAGTGAAGAGAGTACTGCTGCCACGAACTACGACAATGCAATAACGCCTCATTTAGAAGTGCTGCCCACGAGTTTCAAACGATGGTCTGTAAGTTATCAACATGTGTCTGATAATAACGACAACAGCACACATTTTAGTTAAGAATAACACTGATCGCGTAAGGAAACGAGTTAACTTTAAATAGGCCCACAGAAGCACCGTGGTCTTGAGGCAATGCGTCGGTCCCGCTGGGCAGCAGGCCAACAACCATGTGGTCCTTAGTTTGATCCTGAAACTACACCCCGGATGGGCTGAACGGGCTGTACGATTTTTGAATCAAACTGCTCTGAGTCGTTTTGCAATACATTTAGAACAGTTAGGCTGGATTGTATGTATGTATATATCAATAAGATATTCATGGATTAATTATTAGAATTGTCCGCCCTGAAATGTAGGCTATTCAACATTAAAGATGGTGGGATGGCTGAGGTGTTTAGGCCTGCAAGCAGTTTCAATATCTGACTTACCGGTTAGCAACATCCGTTCGGGATCTGAATAAGCGCAACAATCGATAATAAAGCAAAAAGTCATTTTCCTCTGCTTTGCGATGGGAAAGGACATGTAGGCGCACAGGGGATACAAGAATCGGCCAGCCCTGAAAAACTTTTCGGTAAAGAACATCGCAATAATACTTGATACATTCCTCGAGACCTTTCCTATATTCACAACAGGTGCGCTTAAGTATACTTGGCATGAGTTGGATTGATTCTATTCTCTTTGAAGGCCTATCCTGCAAAGCTGCCTCCGTCACAAAGCCTTAGCAGTTGATGTTCTTGCTACAATTTGAGCTATTCCAGCTATTTCTAGCTGAAAGTTCTAGCTATTTTGAGGATAGAACATAAAGCTACGATGTCTAGAAATCAACTGTGACGTCATTAAAGCAAATCTTTTAATTTTATGGCCCCCATTTTCATTTTTTCCAGGTTGTTAAGGTACAGTCGGTTCTTACAAAATTTACGTAATTTTTTCTTCACGTTTATCCCCAAACAAGCGGGAAATTCTAAACATCAACGGCTCATAGGCAGTTCCATTGATCTCTATTTGTTCATACAAGAAACCCGTTTCGTAGTTGTGAAATGTCGTAGTGAAGAGCGTCTACGGGCTTGAGGATTATTGAATGGGCGGATTTCTCGTTCAAAAATTCTAAAATATTTTCTTAAGGAGCAAACAAATATATAGACGCGGTTGAAGCAACGAACCTTGTTAAATTGGAACATAATAATTTAAATACACATATTGTAACTGACGACACTGGGAAATCAGAACTTTTTAATTTGAGTACTTTGCTAGTGTATTTATCTCGGACGAGTTACTAAGCTGACCGAATAAAACGGAGTGGACAAGTATGACTCAGTTTGCGACTGTCGTTTTGTTCAGCGAAAACGTCAGTGTAAACAAAATCCCTTTCCATAAGAGACAGCCGAATTCTCGACTGTATTCTCTCGACCGTGTAAAAAAACTTGGCGTTGCCTTTAAACCTCTAAGCTAAGTTTACTCAAAGCTATGTAGTTTTTGCCATGATTCAATCTTTTCGGCTTTCAATCACTATCCCAGGTCATAAGAAAAAGTAAATCCTATGTTGACAATTACAAACCACCAAATCAAATACCAATATCTTTAGTAACATTGTTTACAATCTGTAGAGGAGACCTACTAAATAACGAACAATAAGGCTTCATTTAAAACTGATCCATGTCAACCCTAGTCGCCTGAGTGACGCTTGCACTGATACTGTACTTAGATAGGAAGAAGAACTCCGGCCTGATATTTTTCGATTTTTCCAAAGCTTCGTCAATGTTACTCACTCGCAGCTCATTTCGCTAGCAAACAATCTTCAGAGCAAAATATTAACTGGCGTAGGTTGTCATGCTACAGACAAACGGAAGTCGACCTCGTTGACTTAGTTCATTCGTGTGCGCTTTGAGATCGGAGGAGACACCCAGGCAGACGGGTTCGATCCCTGCCGTTGCACATTTGCATTTATATGGGGCTCGTCATGCGAAGTAATCCAAAAAGTGCCACCATGGATGTTAAATGTTGGCTGATGGTGAGCTCTAAGAATAAAACCATTAGACAGACGGACCGCGTGGTTCATGTATTGGTCCCCGATTGCTTTGTATATTTATTCTTGACCTGAAGGAAGTCATTTCGAGTGGAGACTTTCCTAAACTGTACGCTGACGACCTTAAACTAAGAAAGAAAGTTTTCCAATCTGTGCAGTATAATGGTGGTGTTATGACAATCGAATGCTTAAACCGATTCCTAGAAGTGCAGCTTTGTTCTCCTGCTAACATGACCTTGCTTGCGCCCTAAGTGATATAAATAGTTATACGAAGAGCACGAGCTTTGCGTTATCATAGCTCCGAGGCGGTTCGGGTCGCTAGTGCCTTCCGTAATATCATTTTCCGTTGGTTTCTTGTTAAATAAGTCGATCTTTATGTTACTCTAGATCGCAGTCCAGTCATACCGAAATTCTCATACTGCGCGAAAAGATGGCGCCCATATTCAGACACACTACAATGCTCTAGGTGGAACTTAGATTAATACGTTCGTAGGGTCAGTTCAAAATGTGGAGCTCCTGAAGAGCAATGGGTTCAAGACTGTAGTAAACCTGATGAAGCTGTACATATTAGGACTCCCCGGAGGTTGGGAAAGTTGATAAGTTAAATCGGTTCATAAAGATCTGGAATAAATGATCCGTGCCATTGAAGTCGCTGATAGAGCGTATAGGCAATATATTGGCCTAAAGAATTTAACGGGTTCTCCGGCGAGTTTTCTAAAAGTAAAGATGCTCATACTCATAATATCACACAAAAATTGTCTTACAATTTGTGTGTATACACAAATTGCATACATCTGATTTCTCTTGGCAATAAATAAAGGGGCAGACGCATTGCAAAAAATCGCTCCGAATGTCATCTGCCAAGCTCAAGTGAACTTACTCTCGGCAACACTCATATTGATTACCGGTCTGTACATTTTTAGTGCCATTTACGGCCCGTGGCTGTTGATCTGTCCTTGTCGTTTCTCCATAGTATGTATGAAAGTACTATCGTTTCGTGAACCAATTCAACATCAGTAACGTAGGTATCACTCGGATGTAGCCTTATCCGCTATCAGCATGCTCAATGACCTGATCTCTAACAGACCATTCCAGCGGAAACATCAGCAGTGCGACCATTTTCATAAAAAATTCAAAAACACCTCAATCACTTTTTGTTTCCGGGGAACCGACGCGGAGAGGCGAGACTCGAGTAGTTCTTCCCGCTTCTCAGTTTCCGGCCGACTCTCATAGCCGATTTGAGTGCGCGCTGGGGCTGCATTCGATTTTCCCATTGGTGCTGGCCTGGACTATTCAGACTAGGTCTCTAAATCGGCCAGCTATCATACCGAGTTGTTCCTTCCCGCCTTTGCGCACGGTTTGAGTTCTGTAGAAAATTTCCTCTAAAACGCCTGTTTTTGGGAAACAAAGCGGTAACCACGAAAAGGCGCTCTAGAAAAAACATCAGTTACGGCATTACCTCTTATTGAATATAATTCCGTTATTGAACGGGGTGGATATGTATTCTGTGCCCGTCAATATATCGTAATCCTTCTGACAAGTTAATTACTGTTTATTATTCAATAATCTTGAAGATAAGGCCGCATATTGGCGGGCGTTCGGGCACACTGCCGCTTCCGTTTATTTCTTGGGGTTGATTTATCTTTCCTGATTGATGCCATGTTTAAGTTCGAGTCTCTAGGAATTCACTTACAAAAATCAACTGGGCCAGGAAGGTTGGAAGCAGAGTCGCGACTCTGTCGCACCGCTCCCGCTACCTTACCGCCCTATAGTATCGTATCTCTTCGGCAAAATTTGTCAATCCGAAGTCTTCCGTAGCGCGCGCGAGCTTGACGAAGAGAACTTATTTGTCCCACATTAGAACTCAGTGTCCAACTAATTGTGTCGTCCCATATTCGCACTGTATTTCATGTATATTTTCCCCAAACTGACATACGTTGGTCACTTAGACGCTATTGACAAGCGGTTTAACAGGAACAAAGGCGAATTGTCAGGAAACTGCATATTAGTGTTGCATTAGCACATGCAACCTAGAAAGACACATACGAAAGACGTGCTTCCAACTTTCGGTCACTATCACCGGGAAAACGATCCACAAACACGCGGTTATCCTGTTTTCCTCACATTACTTCCTCTTACTTCGACCGTCGCCAAGGGATTTCAACTGTCGTACTATCGCCATTGTCGCTGTTGCTTCATGTCACGCCAATAATGATGGCAAGAGATACCTGAGAAACACGTATCTCTAACGTTCTCTCTAGCCTTCGGTCCCATTGCAGTGGACGTCGATTTCTCAACCTTGGCTGACACGTTCGCAGAGTCACTCTTTATTGCTCACGTCAAGGCGAGACCCCCTTTACAACGGTCGCGCCGTACTGCGTTGGAACGGTAGAGTCGGTTCTTCTTTCCTAAACGCGCGCACAGGCGGGAGTCTTGATGGAAACGCGTAGGAGCATGGGAGGTTGCTGCGCCTCGTGTGGTGGTAAAACTTCTAAACGATATTGAAGAGAGCAACTGTGTTGAAGCTCCGCGTATAGGAGCAAGAGGGGAGAAGTATGACAATCGAGGGACCGTGGAAATATTGGCCAACTTAGCGGCAAAAGACGAGGTTCGTATTTGGATGGATCATCTGTGATTTTCGCACGAAGTCATTTTTGCAAAGATAAGATTACGATGTGTTACGAAAGCCCTCATTAGCTAACACTATGGCCGCAAATTGGTTTGCTGAGACGCCCTTACGAACTGGCCTGCACCTATACATTGTATTATGGCCATCAATGAGTTTACAGAGCTGTCAAACTCCTGTGGTGCAAGCGGCCGGTATTTGAACTACCATAACTCTTAAACTCGATGGGCCAGAACGTGGAATATGTGTTCGGGGTACTCTTGATTAGAACCCGCACACTAGCGGCTTAGAAGCTTCGAAATGGCTGTAGACGCCTGATTTGCGTTACCTTACCTAATTTCGTTGTCGATAACTTTTTAAGCATTTGATTTATGTGAAATGCACACCATGAGCTGTCTTGTTAAATACATCGAAACAATTGAAATCACAATAGTTTGTACCCGACAAATAAAATCAAGGGGAGAGACGAATCTTGCGACGACCCGGTTGGGCGTTCAAGTGCTTTTTCGATCTGCTACAGCCGTTTTATGTAGGCTAAGCCAATGTCGAAAGTCAGGTTTCGTTAGCACAAATATCTGTACCCATGTCAAATTTTGCAATGCAATATCTGGCAGCATTGTTAGAAATGTCAGAAAATGTCAAACCATGAAGCTGCTTCCAAACGAAGCAGTATTGGGTATTACGTAGAAAGTGTTCTTGTCGGCTGAACATGTGTCTATAACAGCATAATAAGATTAGTTTAGATTATTATTATTATTACTATTACTATTATTATTATTTTAATTATTATTATTAC
>MNPL01007859.1:0-14042 GCA_002081605.1 Tropilaelaps mercedesae | reverse complement strand
ATGCAAAAACTGCTACCGTGGACGTTAAATGTTGGCTGATGGTCAGCCTTAAAAAAATAAATAGATGGAAATAGGGAACCAGTTAGACAAAATGACATGCCGACAGTGTTAGAAAAAGATGCTATGACGTTATCTAAGGTGTAAAAGATTATTAAAAAACAACTACTGCTTCAAAGGTTCGAAAAAGCACACGTGGTTGAGATTTTCCATAAGTATATATAAGACGGTTCACTTCGATTTATTTTAAGATAAAACTCAAATAAATGAGAATGTGTGCAAAGAGCTTTACCCATACAATGCATGTGAAATGAAGACCAGCTGCATTCTTTTTTTAAATAAAATTCTTCATAGATTCTTGACAATAATTGTATGCCAAACGAATGACGTCACCGATTGAACAAACAAAAAGGATGGAGTCTCAAGCACAGGTGATTTTATGAGTAAATGACAAAGGCCGAATTTTTGGATCACTCTCAAATCTGGATGACATTTAATTGTACCGTTTCAGCGGCTTGTTCTGCTTACACAGAAAAAATATTCATCAATGATTTGTTGTAACAAGTTACTGCAAAATAATACAAAATCCAAATATTACTATTATACTACTAGAATACTCTTTTCCGCATTATGAATTATATTTTCGTACAAAATGTATGTTCTTTAGATATTTTCTATAAACACTTTACACAAACGAAAAGAAACGTTCATTTTCTTAGGCACATCTTAGGCGTAAAACAGGTTTTAGAAATTTTAGGCGTACCATGTCCAAGGCCCTATCTTGAAAACTGGAGATCCCTTTTTGCGAACTCTGTGGAGCTATTTAAAAAAAGTTTTAATGGCGAACAACAACGAAAACGGATAAAGAAAAAAGCCATGAAGCCTAACATACAAAATCTAAAGGTCACAAAGGAGGATTTCGGTCCACATATTTTTTGTCCTTGTTAAACTTGGTTCCATCGTATATTAAATTTATGCTGCATATCTTCAGGCATAACTAGCGGGTGCAGGTCGCTCTCGTCCGCAAAGTGTTTCTCGTGATCTAGAATGGCCGCAGAACTTGTCATGTTATGACTTGGATCGATAACATTTTTTACAATGGCCCCCCGGTACGTTTCAAGTGATACTTGCTTTAAAGCCTTCTAGCAACTGACCGCAAAAGCGTAATGAGACATCGCGTAGATTTATACCTCCCGACATTTGTACTTTGCCCGTCTTCCGTCTTAATCTTGTGATCAATCACAAAATGATCCACGTCCCGTATTTCACCGATATGAAAGGTTCCTTTGATACATCTACCTCGTGGTCTTGATGAGTATACCCGCGAACGTTGCCTCATAACGAAGCTTGATCTCTCAGACCCTTAATATGAGGTCGTTAACTTTGGTCTTTGTGACAGGACCTATTTTCACCCCGGCGGATGGATAAGAATATGCTCGTAATAACATAGCCGAACTACAACAGCTTGACGCGTCGGAAGCTGTTATGGTATTATCTGCATCAGAGTCCAGCATATCTAGCATAAACGTAATTACACGGACATCCAGTATGTTTTTTTGCAAGGAGGTGGAGTACCTGAGATATTGCGTCTTATCAAAGACGTCTTCAATTTCAGTGACTACCCTCGGTGTCACGTCTTTTAAGACGCTCATGTTCCACCTATTTGTTGCATACGAGGCAGAGAGCCATAACCTTTAGACTTATGCCAATGCCTGCTTCCTTATTCTGCAGCATTCCAGTTAAGGTCGCATACCGCAGTTTCTCGCAGTTAAATAAGAACTAGGCTTTCACCACTTTCTGGTCAACTCCTCGCGAGAAAAGGTGTCAAATCTCGCTATAACCTTAGACAAGATCCAAACTATGCACTCCGTCACAGGCAGCATTTAACTGCTAATTCTAATAAATAATAAATGAAAACAGCAATCAGCGACGATTGATCTCGGTGGGGTAGCGAAGAGATAATTTATCTTTATTTATAGGAATTTAATATACATATTCCCATCATGCGAAACTATTCAGAATTAATAAGTATACTAATTAGCTTACTTATGGTACGATTAGTTGTGTCGGGGCCCCCTATGACGGTCTATTTCAATATATCTATTTATATATATACGAATGTGCATATTCATGTTGAATAGTGCTTTTCAGTCTCGACTGTTATGGTTAGGAAGTGGCAATTTTTGTCCGACGGTTGAAAGCAAATTCGGTTGTACGCTTATCTTATCACCTGAATCGATTTGCTCGACAATTGCGCGGCCAAGGACAAACGATGCGTCATAATTTCTTCTTTCATTACTTCCACGTGGCACGCCACATAAACTTTCTCATAGCAACATGCTATATATTTTATATAGGACTAAATACAAGACACGTTGACGCCCCAAATCAAATAGGGACCCAAGAAAATCACCTAATTTATACATGGTTATAATGTCTTAATGTCACCATAATAATTGTCTATCTTACTATAGCCATATTGTGGGCACGTATTTAGTAATTGAACTTCAATGACAACTTTTAATGTTCCCACAGTAAGTTACACGGACACTTCAGATCCAACGAGTCGTTTCTTCCTTTTGGCTTAATTCATTAATTATCACTTCAGAAATTTAGTGTCTACATGAGTATTTCAAACGTTATCTAATATACGAAATTTCACAATACCATAATGATTTAACACATTGACCTTTCAAAAGGTCTACAGAGACTTCGAGTGCCGTGTTGCGCTCATCGTCAATACTGAGCTTTAATTTCGACTCATACCAGAGAGGAACCATGGCTACCTAAAGGAAATCTTGTTCTACAACGGAGTTTGACCTTTTTACTGAGAGCAATATGTGCATATTGAATGACACTAAAGATTCACTTTTTGTTTTGTTTGGGACATGTGGCGTGAACACAATGAACCGAGAGCTCCATCTATTTTTCAAATGCATGATCTTGCACTATTCTGGGGCTGTGATTAGCTTCATTTGCTAAATTTGGACTTCCCAGGAAAATATCAACCAATATGCTGTTATTTATGTTTTATTGATTCCTAGGTATTTCATCGATTAAATACTACGTTTTTTTAAATACTACGTGGTTTTGATCTCTGTAGTTAAATCCTTCCGAAAGAAACATACTATTTCTATCACTGGTAGCTGTAAAACAGCCGACAGAATTCAAGCACCAACAGGCAGTCGATTGATTGATCCGGTTCGGATGACAGATAGTTTTTCGGTTACATATATATATATAACCGAAAAATCTTCGTAACAGCAGAACAAATAAGAGAGCACACCCTATGATACAACTGGGCAACCTTCTTGGGGCAATACTATTTCTTACAACAGGCTGATTTTTATCGCTAACCTATTGGAATAATGCGTACCCCACAAATATCCTTTCCGAAGATATATTATCATAAGAAAATATGTGCATTGGATAAGTCTATCTGGGCTCAAATTACTCACTATCACATCACTAGCTGGCGGAACGAAACAGAAGTCGCATTAGGCAAACAATATCACCTATATGCCATTGCTTCATGTTAAGTCGATTGTATAATCAAATCATACGCAAAGTTATTAATACAAGCGTCCAAAAACAAATGATCTTTGCGCTTTAGTTACTTCCACTTTGTGGTGTGGCGCGTATTTTTCCAAAATGCTAGCCATATCTTATGCTTATCTTAAAAATCCAATTTTATTTAAATGAAATTATAGATGGTGTCGAATTGTTGTTTTTGAAGGTCGATTAAAGCGCCGTAAACTAAATTATGCCAGATTATATATGTTTGAAATTCGAATAAAAATAAACCAGCGCCTAGAAAAGTGATAATGCGTAAACGGCCATTTTCGCAAATATTCCTCTTCTTATCTTCATATGAACCCCTACTTGCTCCCTTTTGTTTACATATTCATTTATTCTACATTTGATAATCATGAGCGGCTAAGCACCTACCCCTTGAATTCTCATCGTGCTCACTTCATCCTACATGGTCTGTGTTAATTTTTTCATTGTTATTATCATCCAACCATAACGTCTTTGGCCATTATATTCCAACCAGCCTGACACCAGCCATCGCTAGCTTATCCCACTTCTTTTCTCGTAAATCGTAACGCAACGAAAGCTAATGAATTCAATTGTCTCTCATGGCATTTCGCTGTAATCGTATTCCTTACATTATAATAATCAGCCTATTTCTGTATTTGTTGGAAAAAAAACATCAGGTGAATATTCAAGTTATCATGAGCGGTCCACATTTGTCATGTCTGTGTATTGTAGTAGTGCTATCATTGCTAGGTTATATATCCTAATATTTTATGAAATGTACAACTTGAATCATTTTTATTTCTTTTGTTAAGGGCCATAGTGAGTGGCTATGCATTTTGTGGTACGAAATAATTGGTATGTATGTAGGCGACACGTGAATACCAGGCTGAATTGAAAAAATTATTTCAAAAAATATATATGTATATATATATATATATATATATATTAAATCTTCCTTCCTCTAGGTGCGTATTTGCCTATTCTAGAGAATAGAAATCTTGTAGTATGTGCGGTGTGCTTCTTCCTTTTTTTAAATAAGTAATTCGTCAGATACAAAGCTTTGAATGTTATTTTAACTACAGTACCTTAGCTAATCCATCAACACGGCCCTACTCAGTCTTTCAGCAAATTTTTAACGCTAATCAATTACCGCTGCCGGCTTACACAACACTACGAGCCAATGATATGTGAAGTCAGGATTCGCGATCAAATTAGATTTTCAGTGACAACAAACGATTAGCTTAAGCAAGCACGGTTTGTACTGACCGAATGATCGTGTCCAATGTCTAGTCAATGTGAATAATTCACAACACACGTTTGAACTTTACCCATAGTGTTGTATTACGTTGAAATGTCTACAACGAACCCCTGAATATGCGTAGAGGTAAACATGTGTCTCCTATGGACTTTCGTGTCTACCTTCGATTACGGCGATGTTTATAGCTGAACCCTCAACTGTCTCAGCAAGGTATCAAGTTCCTTCGTCACTGGCTCTCACCAACCAGATTTTTCTACTCATGTATTTGACAAAGCCAATGTACTTGATGGTTTGTCTACGCCTTGTGCTTGACTACTGCAGGTTCTTTAGATGTCTACGTTTTGTGCATGTCGCATTGGTTGAGCTTCACTTAATATGTCTTCGTAGAACAAATGGAAGTGGTATACATCGGCACGTATCATAATACGTAGGGTGGCATAAGTAGGGTGGCGCTTAATGATGGTGCGAGTGGTGGTGGCCGCTTGTCCATTGATCGCATTTGTATTATTCATCGATTATTCACAGGCGCTGATTCATGATAACGTCTGTAATGTTGCCAATGTTGTGATTCCCCTGGGCATTCTCACTTGAGTGCGCAAAGGGGGTCTTCGCAAGGCCCAAACACAGTTGGCCATGTGCCCGGCAAGAAGAAATACGCCACACAAGCGTACAGACATGCTATGCAACAAGTTCCTGTAATTAGCCAATAAACAACGTAAAGCTTAGGAAAGTTATACAAAAAAGCGAAGCCTCGAATTGTAGGCGAAAGACGAGAAGAAACTGGGAGAATTGTTTAAAATGAATTGCTCCGGCCTTATAAAAAATTTAAACGATTTCACCCGGTGCCACTTGATGGTATTGCGTTTAACTTTTTGCCAATTTTACTTCAACGACATTAAAGTAAAACGATCGTTTAAAATTTAGATGTTCGTCACACATATATGACTGTGTCGCATTGCACCGATGCCAAGAAGACGACACAAAACATTTCCTTTATGTTATTTTTGTACTGTAGTCTTGTCGGTCAATTAATTTTCAACATGCAGCTTTGTACATACTTTTTAATAGACCAAATTAGATTCTGTACCCTAGACTTCTAATTTAGAGCGGTAGTATATAAATGATCGATGTATGAATAACCTATTATTGAGAACAAACTTTTTTCGGGAGTAGACATCAGTTAACAATTGACGTCCACGGTATCGATTTCGCTTTTTTTAAAAGACGGATTCTATAACTGTTACTGTACAATGGGCATGGGTCGAATTCGTACAGCTATGCGTCTTCCCTAGTCGCAAGATGCACGCGAATGCGTCAGGCAACAAGTTGGACTGTGAAGTATATTTAGTTGAATTTCTTACCAACACAAGATGAATAAAATATACAATATAATTACTAAACATCTCTAGTGAAATACGTGATCTACCTTACTCCAGCCGTCTGCAGGGCCTGGCAGGCGGCTGACTATACGGCGGGATTCTTGGGGGTACCACATTAAAACGCATTGTTTGCAAATATTGTCTTAGACTGACAAGCTATATGTCTATAATTGTTGGCGAAAGGGAATAGCAATCAATCTTTACACTAGGTCTAGCTGTCTCTCCCAAATTTCTGTTCGGCACATCTGTATGGATATTTAAGACAAATACCTCCGCATGCGACAGCAAATGTATCGACCGCACGTTCTCGAAGAACCATACGACGCCACCGACGCTTTGAGATGATTTGATTGGCGGTGACCAGACCAACCATCTGGAGGGTGTCCACTTCCGAGAGAGAACGCGTATGCCTAAAACAAGTATGTAAATCACGGCTGATGTCATTATTAGTCGCAGCGTTACTAGCTGTGACATATAGATATAGAATTTTGAAGAAACAACTTGAAGTTTCAAATAGGCGCAAAAAGTTCAATTTTTCATAATGTTTTTGAATCGACATTATATATGTATAACCGACATAATATATTATTTACTTTGAAACACTTTATTAACCTAGTATCAAAGTTCTTGTAAATTGCGCAACTATAATGTGGTTTATCAATTATTTTACGTACAATCATTTACAAAGTGCTCAATGTGTTCGATGCGAGGACATAAAATTGTATGGATAAAGTAGACAATACGCGCAGAATGCATTTACCTAGATAATCATTGACTTTAATTCTGAATGATGCTACCTTTTTATATTATGTCTAAAACATCTAACGCATGCAACTCGAACTGAGAACGCAACGCTGAGAACTAAATGTTAAGTTATTCATGTATTCTTCACTGTAATATGTTTGCAATATTTTCGACGTATACGTATACATGCATAGTAAAACAACGAGGCTAGTCACTACCAAAAAACTTTATTGTAAACCGACTGTGCAAATTTCACCGCTGCTGTATTTATCAGAAGACACGCTGCGTCTTTAGTCGACAAAGAACGTTTTCCGGGAGAGATTTTTGATTTCACTGATTAATTGAGCATCCAATGCGAGTTTCAGAGATCAGCACAAGCAAAGAAGGCGCCGTATCACTTGATCTTACATCGGATACTTTATCTATTTATGAGCGACAATATTGGTATCACAGAGTTTGTCGTAAAGTATATTTCGTCATAAATATGCCTTGAAAATCAAAATACAAACACACATTTTTATAGCTACTGACAAGTTTATTTACCTTCTGAGGCACTCCTCAAGGAGATCAGCACTCCGCCTCCGCACCATGTGTTGATCCTTGGCCATGTTAGCTATCTCATCCATATGCAGGCTATGTCGTGTAATCACCTATAATCCAAGAAGGCGAGTATACAAATATATCCATAAATGAAGTAAGAAAAACAACATTTTGTCAATACATATGATGAATGCATACGACCTTAAAAAATTACTGTTTGCTGAAATCACCTTAACGCTAACGGGACGCTATAAAGTAGTATTTCCGATACACAGTTCCTTATAATTTTTTTAGAATTTATTTCTAATGACCTTTTATTCTGTCAATGTGCGCGATACACCGGTGTCATGCATTTCTGGCCCAAACGTAGATGAAAAGTTTTCGCCAAAAAATTCGTTAGGCTGTTTGCCCATTAGGTAAGTTGATACTGATATAGCTGAATCGGAAGTTACTCTTAGGTTTTTTATTCGTACATGTATTTATACGAGAGGTATAGATGTAAAGTTGCTTTTTTCAAGAAGTAAGCTACGGAGCACGGTTTTCCTACTAGGGATGTGTGCTTTGATAAGGAATGGAATTAAATTATATGTTACTACAAATCCAGGAAGAGAAAATCTGTTGCCGAAAAACTAAGGTGCAAGAAACTCATCAAGCTTTACGAAAAACCAACCTCAGCTGAGTGTGCCCTCCAGACGCCGTCTGGCATACTGCAATGGTCTCGATATGGCGGCGGCTGAAGGTCCATACTGCGCATATGCATGTCCATGTTGGTGTGGTCGGGTACGTCAAGCAACTCGCGAGAACAGCGCCTGCTGTTGGCACTCCACACGAGCGGCGTACCCTGTCCGTGACCTCCACCCACAGAATCAAGCGATCCCCCGCTGCTAGGCTCACTGCGGAAGCTGTACATCGAACATAGCGGTCCACCAGATTCGCCGCCCCTATTGCTGCTACGGCCTTCTTCCAGATGCCTCTGGTTAATGGAACTGTTGCCCATTGATGAAGGGTGCGACCGGCGATCGCTGATTTCATCGATTGGCGGACCAAAGCCACCTCCACCACCTCCGGCACTAATCGAAAGTGGTCCCATATACGAAGCAGTTCGACTACGGCGCGGGGAGTCGCTGCTGAGAAATTCGGACGGCGGCGTCGGAAAGTCGAGACAAAGCGTCTGTGGCCTAACGCTACGCTGCGGAGGAGTGGTTACTACAGCAACGCCGCGATCGACATCTCTGCCTTCACCACTTTCTTGATCATTACCACATCCTCGCTTCGCCTTGACTTCTTGACCATTTCGACCTCCAGGACTTCTGGCGCGTCGGGAACTGCCAATGCTTTCAGAGCCACAATCTTCTGCAGGTCGGTCAGCGGGCGGACCAAGCCATTCGAGCGACATGGGGGCCTCATCTCCAACATCGGCCCCTTTATGAAGCCACAAAGGATGATGCGGTCCATCGGGACATGACGACCTATTCTGAGGCCATTGTTTGTCCTCGTCGTCCGCTTCATGGATACGACGAACCGCAATGGCTTGAGATCCTCCTCGATGTCGATGATGGTAATAATCGTGCTGATGATCTGAATTGATATGATTTAGGTGAGTGCCGTTGCTGTTTTGTGTCTGGGAGGAAGTTCGGTAGACAGGTCGGTGTTGTCGGGTTGGCGAGACGTTTGATTGGCCTTTGTAACAGTGCCAAACAGGAGGTTGATGATGCTGTCGGTATTGGACGGCGTCATGACCCCTTGGGGACGGCGGGGCAGAATAGCCTGGGGGAGACTCCTCTGTAAAATAAAAAATTGCATACATTGGGCCTCACTGTCACTCGTGACAGAACGTCAACATCGTAAAGGTAGCTGTATTAACTATCTACTCCATACTATTTGATCGCTAGCTCTGAACGCTATCTTGTTCACAAACGACTTAGGGAGACCGCGCAAAAAACTTGTGCTAGATTATAGATGTAGTTTATCCGTTTTTGCCTTAATTACCGAGAATGGAAATCCTATGCCTGTTATTCTATTGTCTATTTGTTACAGAGAAGAAAATTGGCTAAGTGTTCCTTTGCTACCTCTCGTCCTTTCGCCTAGCGTCAACTTTGCGCGGGAGGAAAAATTAATTAAATTGTAATATTATATTACGTCCTTGTATGCCCACAACAAAAGTATACGTGCAACTCATGGCTGCGACGGGGTTAACACTAGTACCAATATTACAATTGTCTCATTCTGGTACGAGCTGCGTGGTACAATCGAGCACGATTTTGGTTATTTACCAGATGATAATAGCAGGAATAATTAATATAATATACACCACTGACATTCGTTCCTATCAGATGGTTTCGCGATGACCTAACTTAATTAGTTTCTGTCGAGGTTGGGATACATATATAAATATACGTGTATGTGTGTTGATTTAACTTAGGTATCTGGAATGGCGCTAGCAGCGCCTGCGGTACTGATAACTCGTCATTTCAGCGTATAGCTAAAGACATATTTTACGTCGTAAAGTTAAAAGAGGCAGACAATAACTACCTTCCTATAGTTGAACGATCATGCGGAAGCAAAACATCAAAAAAGAATTGAGAATCAAAACATCTACGCCTCGAGGAGTGTTTAAGGCGTTGCGGCTAATGCAATCGAAGTCGGCAATTATACGTACGACGAGGTGTTATTCCAGGACAGTTTGAAACTTTGGGGATCGGCGAACGAATCACCTGGCTGAGCAAAAACAGGCTCGATGTCACCAATGCCCAGACTATGAGAGTTGCATTTTTAAAAGAAGCAGAAGAATAAAAATAGTTGACCGCATGCCATAAAATAGATGGCTTCTTTAACGGGTATCAAGATATGTATTATTGTCTGTTATTCAATATTTATACACGAAAACCGCAGAGGGTTGCGCAGCAGTATGCTAACTAGTGGCTGAAATTGTTTGATAAATTCTGCCCTCAGGTCTATTCATTTTACAGCGAACTATCATCCTCCGTAACAGTATAAATCAAGAATGTTACTGTCTACAGTTCTATGCGTTTAACTGGTCAATATCTGTTAGAATTCGGGCTCTACCGTATCAGTTATACTGGACTAAGAAAGAAAGACTATATATATATATATAGCATATGTGTATATACATACATACACCCTGGAGATTATTTCTTATTGGCAGACTTCAGCGGTCACAATTCCCATAGGTCTTAATGGTAAAGGAGAGGCTTTAAGGCGTTTTTTACTAAATTTTATCAAGTCGTTTATTTGTACAAGAGTAATTTTCCATTTTCTATAGGTATCAATAGACTTGTTGTTGTCGGGAAACATGTTTATAGGGATATTTGGCCGTGTTCTTCTACAGGACTAACGGTTAAAGAAAGGCTTTCTTTTCGTTTAAACTTCGTAAATTGTGATTTTCTCAAGTTATTAGTTTATTTTTATGCTTTTCAAGTTTTGAACTGCTAATGTTTTGAATACAACCAACAAAGTTTTTCAAATGGGGGGTGAAAATCTGACGGTCTTCAGATATAGTTTGCCATCAAAATGATTTTATGAAGGGGCGCAGCAAGATCTACTGTGGCCATTGCTGAACGCAACGAACAAATAAAATTTTCGCTTTTTGTATTTCTATCATGTTAACTAAATAAACATAATGTGCTTTACACACTGCATTGCAGTTAACAATAAAGTACCAAATAGATGTGCTAGAAAAAGAAAGAAATTTTAGAAAAAATTTCTACACTACAGTAATATATTTTGACCAACCCCTTGCTGAAACAAAAGAGTATTCGAATTTAATTATGTTACTTGAAATTTTTATGGAATCTTTGGAAATTTAAGGGTCTTAAGAGAAGATTTTGACAACTAGTCTCAAACTTAGTGTATATGACATAGCTGAAACAGCAGACTCTCAAGTTCGGTTCAAATTCTTCAAGCCATAGAACAATTTAAGTGTACCTATATGTATTCGTAGCAGAAAGCATAAGGCATAAAGCATGTAGATCCCTTACCCACTGCGTATCCTGTAGTACAAAAAACAGTAATTTTTAAGGGTTACTTGTACAATGGCAAAGCTAAACATAGACATCTTCTATTTGAAATGGGCTCTATGAGTAGCAAGTGAGTGTCTCACTTCGGGTCCGTTCAATATTTCCAAAAGATCCAAAGGTTACAAAATAACTTTGATGTTCCACCATTGTGACCTCCGGTGGCTGTAGAACCGTTACACGATCTAAACGAATTAATGGGAGTGCAAATTATTATTCGGAGCGCGTATCCACATGGCTCTGTACAGTCTGCGTTCTATGTGGCAATTCAAATTTATACAATTATACCCTGGGAATGCTGATATGACTGTGCGATGAAAGTCATCATATCAAACATTAAACGGCCCTACATTCTGCAATAGATACATCTGGACAGCTCATCATTTGTGCTCTTCTCGGTCGAAGGCTTTCCGCGTTTTGTATATATAATTATAAAATTAAGATATGAAGTGCTTATTTATGGATAAGGCATGGTCAGTGACCAGCAATAAGTTAAATGCTGGTCTTCATACTAACGCTCAGATTTCTTGCCTGATAAAGCGAGCAAATTTTCGAAACTTACGTAAACAACCTCCGGATTCTAATTGTGACGTCGCTGCCAGTAAGCCGGCTAGGTGAGACCATTCAAAATGTTTTTGTCGAGCTCGGTGGCTTGGTGCATTCATGCGCCTTGTGCGACTGGAGGAGACACGTAGGTGCACGGGTTCGATCCCCGCCGGTGCACATTTACATTTATATGGATGGAGGAGACACGTAGGTGCACGGGTTCGATCCCCGCCGGTGCACATTTACATTTACATGGGGTCCCTCTTACGAAGTAATGCAAAAACTGCTACCGTGGACATTAAATGTTGGCTAATGGTCAGCCTTAAAAAAAATATATATATATTCAAAATGTTTAGGGGACAGAAAACCGGCTTAAACATAAATTACTTCCGGGACATCAAAGTTCAATAGAGCAGATATGGCACAATCATAACTGTGATTTTTCATGGAAGACCCTCTCATTTAACCTATCTTCACGTCAGGCGGCTAAAGCATTGAACTATTGCTCACTCGCATACAATTATAAAAATCGCGCAAGGTGCCACGGTGTACAGTTTATTTACAATTATGCAGCTTGTTTGAAGTTCCAACATTGCGGAATTGACAAAATTTGCTATATAATTGTTAAAAGGATGCAGAGCAAAATGTTTTTCTCACGTTTTAACCACAAGCAGTGCTACGCAGATTAGGGGAAGTGGACAATGGATTCCCGGAATGCTATAGCTTTTTGAAGAAACGAAGGATCCTTCCAGGTTAGAAGGTGAAAGGTGCCACTAAAAAATCGGCATCGTCGTGACTAACAGATAAAACGGATAAGTCTTTTATTGTCAATAAAAGACAATAAAAGCGTCAAATCTATTTTCAAAAATTTAGCAGGTGCATCCAATGAAATATGCACGAACAGCCAATTCAACGAACCAATCTCTTGGCGTATGTCTCATTTTCCAGATTTCACTTCTATCCGTTTTGCTCTTTTCCTACACGAAGATTCCGTTCTTTTTCTAAACTCAAGTTCATTGTGGACGTGCCTGTAAATCAGACAAAGCTGTTTTCCAACACAACTCATCTTTTTGGCGTCCCTGGCACCCAAAACTAAGTGAATGAGCTTGCCTGAAATCTTCGGATTTAGGTATCTTGTTTCGTAAGAATATAGTTGTAATACAATTACAAAAAAACGTCTGTACGATTAAATACTTGGTATCAGTTATTGGTGAAGTTGAAACCTCCCGGCCGCATTACCGCTATTATATACTCGTAGGGGAACACCGCGGGGCACAATTTTATGCCCCGCGGTGTTCCCCGTAACAACCGCAAAATATAGATTAACAAGTAAGTTTCCAACAAGAAGATCCCTTGGAACTAATTATCAGCTCTCGCAACGTCTCGTGCCTGTTGCTTGTCCAATCGACCTGACCGGTCGGAAATTCTACGCAGTGAGTACTACTAGCCGTCCTAAAGCAAGCTTGCAGGTCGCGAATAAGGAGCTCTAAAAACAACGTAGCAATCGCGCAAAAAGATGCATCTTCCCGAGGTCTGCAAAATTGGATTGCGCGACGTCAACAACATGTCAAACGGATCTGTTTATGCGTCGTGCATCAATTCTGCATGTCAAAGCGTTAATATAGGAAAAATTGAAATATTCTCCGACCTATTTTTAAGTGCGTTAGTTTATTGGTAATCCCGAATCTCGGGTAAAACCATTGAAAAGAAGATTATCGGGTTAACTTAGAAACGCAAATTATCCACCTCGATTCTCGAAAAACCTTACTAAAGTGTGAGAGTATTTATTTTGAATAGGACAATCAAATCAACTAATCAGCTTAGATTTACTTTTTGAAGCTTTCATTAGCTGCCTTGAACGAGTCTATGACTCATGCATATTTTCTATCGTCAGCCATTACTTTCCTACTACTCTACTCCCATGCATAAGAAAGCACTTGCACAGTGTACACGATATATATATATATATATATCTATATACATATATATATATATATATATATA
>MNPL01007852.1:7591-25812 GCA_002081605.1 Tropilaelaps mercedesae | reverse complement strand
TATATATATATATATATATATATATATATAGGTATTATAAGACACCTTTATTACATCATTACATTATATATATATATATATATATATATCCATCTAACAGACGAACGCAGCCAATCTCTTTAGCTTATGACTAAGATTCCCTTTACGGTGTGCTAGCAATGGTAGCTGGACAGGGTGCCCTCAGTAAATACGTCGATTGTTTGATGGATCAGCAAACTTTATGCTGAATTAATACCTTATAGTTAATATTGATAGTACTATTTTACGAAAAAAAGTGTATTCCGATTGTTAACAATGAACTCTTGGTTTAGAACATTTAATTTTAACGGGTTTCTTCTAAAAAGGTAAAAGAAATGAAGAGTCTCCCATATAGCGAGACAAATTAGCTGAATGTGAGAAAGGGTTTTTTTCCTGTAAACAATGCGCAAAAACAATTTTCCTAGCCTTAAACTTTTATGTTCAAATTCCTTAGACCTATTAAACTATGACCATAATAAATAATGCTTAAAGAATGCTTAAAGAAATTCTCAGAAATCGCCGGAAACAACGATTTCAGGTCCAAACTCTTTTTCGTTCAATTCAAACATGTTTTGAATATGCCTTTAAGACCTGATGCTATTGTGTTTTGTCAAAAGCTGTTAATTAGTTAATATTTTGGCCTATTGAGAAAATATTTATGATTTGTATCTATGATAATGCTACCATAAACATTTGATAAAATTTTTGCTACTTAATACGTATCGGTGGATTATTAACAACACTGGCTATAACAGAATACAAAAAAATAACAAACTATGTTAGATATTACAGTGACGTAATATTACCAGACACACATTAATAACTCCAGTTTTGATAAACTCACAGAAATAACATAAACGCCAGAATTTCCTCAATGAAAGAGCCAGGAAGGAACTAAGTGGATTATTTAAACACGTCAGGCAGGGAATACATAGTACAGCGATATCTAGAAGGAAGTAACAACATGACCAGCAACCAGTGACCAGCAACATGGAAGCTGCTATTTGTATGTTATGTCCAATATATGTCTCTAATAAGAACAAACAGAAACATAACGCAGATACATCTACTGGTAGCTGACTTCGGCAATTTCAGAGAAAAATTCTCAAATTAATCAATTTAGAAATGTTGTCCGTTCAACACCTCCCTGGTGAAGGAATTTATCCGATGGCTCCATATTGGTGCAAATCTACTGCCTCATTTTTAATGATAAATATGAATTCTAAATCTATCACAACTATCATGCCGCACGGCACAGCCGTCGTCATAATTAGATTCGAAAGTTTAATGAAACCATTTTTCGTAATCATTCCGAATACGCGATGCGATCTTAGAGCAGGCTAATGTGGCGGTGGCTAATCGCCACTTCCTATGCTTCAAGTCGTCCATCCACTTGATATTAACAGGGCCACTTGAGTATACTGCGCCCATACTATTAACGTAGAGCTTGCTCGAATTCGTATAGGTGAAATGCATGAAGCTACGAACGACGTGCTCATCACTTGTGATAAAAACCGTTAATCATTAATACTGGGAAGTCGAACCCCAGTGCTACTAGAGCTACGTGTACGGAAAAATAATTCAATTTCAAGTTAAATTGATCCCGAGAAGAAGCTGGCATCGATGGAAACTAACAAATACATTTCTAACCTAGCTTTTCTGCAAATGTAAATAGAGAACTATTGACGAAACCCTGCGCGGTGGATCTCAACATGATGACACCAAACTTTTGACTCACTATTTTGTCCTTTTGTTTGGTGTCTTTTCACGTTCAATCAATTCCGTAGTTTCAATCAGGTGAACAGGTAATACTCGCAAAAAATCGAACCTTTCTTCAGGTTCGGTAACTTTCTTTTAGAAATAACCAATTCACACGGCCTGTCTGTCGGTCATTATCCTGCATTCAATGAACCAGAGACTTGATTGTTTTTTGTCGTTGTTTTATTGTGAAATATATAGAACAGACAGCTATTCAGTGATCATGCAATGTCGACGTCACCTAGCAGACGTCACAGAGTCACATCATGGTGAGACCCTTTAGAAAACAGAATTGTACGTAACCGGTGTAGGTGCGTCATGAGTTCACCTTCACCCTATCCAGCAATCGCGCTGCTAAGCCGTACATCCGGGTTTTCTGAACAGTCTGTTTCTATTGGATTTCAATATCGTGGCCACCGTTATTTCTCGCCAGATTGGTATCGCTTCGTACATGCCGACAGGCAATGAAGAGATGTGCAAGTTTAAAGGGGCACCGCAATACATACCCATGTGTGCGGCTACAAGACTCCATACGGCACAAAATTGCGACTACCGGTAGCAAAATATACGTACCATAGAAAAACAAATTGGTGAGGAGATAGGTAAGTTTTTGGAAATTGGTGTGTCACTCTAAATACATCGATTTAGAACAAATGCATGACATTAACCCCGGTTTACCAGACATAGTGCACAAAAGAAACAGCCCCCTTTTTTACCCGTGAGTTCCTTGATCTAACCAATTAAAAAAATCGTTTCAACAGACAGATGTTAACTGGCGACTCGCTGGGATACGGCAACAGTACCACTAACTGGCAAAAAAGTCATTATCAAATAATACCACCTCGTATAGAATCAACAATTAGCCTAGCATCTTGAAAAAACGAAACTACATTTAATGTGCGGAACTGCGGAACTCGATCAGCGTAAATAAAATTTAAACTCAAAATATTAACAATATATAGAATGGAACCGTTGTGAGCATCATACGTTCCATTGCTTAGATGTTATCAAAACCACCGATTGTTCTTCTATATGTGCATTTCACCAACTCTGTACGGACGTAAGAAAGATTGCTAATCACCCTATTCGAATGTATACTTGACAAAGGTGCTCAATTCGCTGCGGAAAGATCCAATGCGACAACTCATTATGAACAATAGCGAACTGTCCCTACAAGTCCTCACCCGAATCGTGTGCAAATTCGTATTGCGTCTCGAAGACTCGAAACAGGGTGAAGCTGTTCGCGAATTATGATGTGTATGTATATTTAAAATTAACCCCGAGTAACTAACATCTATAAAATCATTTGTGGTTGGGGCTTTTCAAATACTTTTTGCTAAAAAGCTAACGTACGGAAGATGTGTGTGACATATTATTGAGGTCTAGCACAACTCTTTTTATTATTTATATATTTTTAAATCACTTTTTGAAATAATGTGCACAAAAATGTCTATTAGATATTTTACTTGACTATTTTTTCATATTTTCACATAATTGAGACCGCGTGTGAAGAATCTCATTCCAACCGTGCACTTGGTGGATTTGTATTCAAAAATGAAAAAAGCTTTTTGAAAACAAATTGTTTTTATTTTTCGTTCTAGATGAGCTGAAGGATAAAGATTTCAGCGCGAAGAAGGGATTAGTTTGGCAAATCTCTCCGCCTAAGTTTTGGCTCCGCGTGCTAAGGCTCGGCGAGAAAATCGTTCTAAATAGTTCGCGCATAGTAAAAGCGAAGGTGCGCTCTGCGATGCCGGACTAGAGCAGCAAAAAAAAGACAACCAGTTAATGCTTTTGCCTTTTGCCGAAAATTCAAGGTTACCAATTTGAACATGACTCAAATATACATTGTGGACAGTAAAAATATAGATTTTGTGTTTAGATGTACATTTTGACATAAAAATTAGAAAGCTGACTGAAATGCATATTTTTGACGCTAATGCATTTTTTCACAATTTCGAGAATTTAATTTTTGGAAACAAATTTTTTGCGTAAAAATCAAAAAGTGTGAGGTTTTTATGAAAACTGCTTTTAATTGTATAAGTGCCATGATTAAACGGAAGTGAGTGAAAATCCCGGACACTATAATATTTTGGAATTTGACTTCAGGAGTTAGATATTTAGAAATGATTATGACCGAAACCGATGCCCAATAAGTTTACGTACGTCAACTTCCCAATACAAAAATGTTCGATTATATTCATTATTTGAAGAAAACTATTTCAATATTATGATTCTCTAAATTAATATAGCTCAGCACGAGATGCTTTATTTTCAGGCGACATCCATTACCGTCCGCAGTAGAGTTCACCAATACCTTACAACATAATAGTTACAACATATAGTTGTTCGCTAAATAATGTATCTCTGGTAAAATAAAAGATGTGTGCTTTTCTACAGATGAGCTCAGCTTATATTTAAAGAGCGACCAACTGACAGCGAGACGTCTTAATACCCTATGGCCATATGCGTTAAGCACAAGAACATCGCTGTCACCAATTCACCCGCAGGCTTGGAAAAGGCAATCTGCAAAGAAAAATATGGACTCACTTTGGTGAAACCGGCACCTCAATCTAAGCAATGTTATCGGCCCGAGTCACGACGCTTTCCCATAGAAATCAATTGCCTATATGAAATATAGCGTCATTGATAATATAGAGTCATTAATATGGACTATAATTAATACGAACAAAATTGGACAGATATAACTATAACATAAAGTGAAGCGGGCGCCCATCAAAACTTCATCTGGTCAAGTCACGAGAAAATCAATCACACGCGTTTGAACTAGGTTAAACACTCTGTGCCAACTAATTCGCTACGGATATATTGTTCGCCGAGTTTCAACCGGACTGTACCTAGTACAGGTTGAAGGGCCTGCGAATTCGACCGAGCGGTTTGTGTGCGCCGCTGAGCTGTTCAGGCTTACGTTGACTTACAAGGCCGACGAATATTAAACAAATGGTGAATGTGAAAGTACTCATGTCTTTTAGCATAACTGTTTGTGCCGTGCTCTCAATCTCCTCTGTTAAAGCCATAAAACAATTGCTCAACGTACCAGGTAACTAACAAAGGCAAAAAGGGTTGATGAAAACGTTTATAACATGGAGGACACGTTCGTAGCTTTTATAGTTTTCTCAGCTCTGTAGTTTTGTTAACGTTAAGTGTACATAAAAACGAATAATCTGCAATTATTTGAATATATATATATATATATATATATTAATTAAATTCGCTTGCCCTCTCCTCAAAATATTGTTAGAGTGGTTCTGCTGTTTTTAACAAGTTCGAAGGTAGATAACGTCGACAACACTGTTAGTGACTCAAAATGCATTTCGATCTAGTAATCTCGTTATTCAACATATCCTCTCGTGTCCAAGTTCTGCATAAGCGCCCTCTGTCCGTCACGGAACCACTGTTTCCGTACTCTTATCCCCTACTCAATTTCTACCGACTTCCTTTTTCCCTAAACACACGACCCATTCTCGCTGGCCCAGCACAAATCTCTTGGCCCACATCCTTTTATCTGCCAAGTTGTAATGGAAGTCACCTGAGATTATCAACGTAGGTGTGACAGGATGTGTACTGTCACCGAAAACGTTCTCGTCGTGAGCTAACCTTGAGTGATATCTCATGCACATAATTGTGACACAGGATGCGGCCGGCGTGTCCTTCCCTTGCGTCGTATACGGGGTGGAATTTACGCCCACAACACGAAATTTCCCTGGCTAGTTTCGATACACCGTCGCGCTGGCCACTTTTGCACGGGGTCTATCGTAACGCCGCTACACGTCATCACCGCAGGACACTGTCAACAGGGAAGGTGACGCACTTGCCTGTATGGGAATCGGCAGACGTACATGATCAATAATAACTTCAACTAATGTTAACTTTATTGAACGCTATTGACGCACACGCAGTATATTATAGGTTATCGAGTATAGTGATCGGCATCTGAGGCAGATACAAGTTCCGTCTAGCTTATGGTAACGCAGATATTGGAAATAAGTTGTACGTTTTGATTAAATCTTCCACAAAGGACGGACTGCTGACAGCAGCTTTCACAGCCAGCCACGTTCAAGCACAACAAGTGACAAGGACACATAAGGCAATACAAGCCACTCTCAGGCAACACAAATATAGAAAATGCTAAATGGAAGAGGCTTCTCGTGCCGACACTGAGATCGTCAGCATGCGGCCGTACGTCATTTAATGATGGCATTTGGCGGCATTCGGAAGCGACGTGAGTTGAGGTTATCGCCTTCTGCCATCCCTATCGTTTGTGGAAAAGAGCCTGCATTAAGCGATGTCGTCGCCAGAATCACCCTCTGCCTTCTGCGAAAACCACCACCGGGGGTCAGAGGACGCTCCGTGGAATGCCAGAAAAACCCAATGGCTCAATAGTGCGCCGGCAAGGCGCTGTATTGTGGAAGTGCACGTGGAATCCGAGAAAAACTGAATAGGGACGTTTTTATGGCATGTCGTGCACAGACAGGCTCTCGGTGTAGATTGGCCCCTCATAAAGTCGCTTTGTTCTTCGGGAATCAGATTGCTAAGACCAAGAAGAGCTTCCATATGACGAGAATGCTTGCGAAAGGTTTGTAGATGACACTTGTTCTAGCAATGCTCCACCTCGACGGGAATTCTAGCGGATTTTCCTTTACCCATTGGGATGACCCCTAAAGCAGCCTCTTGTCAAAGTTTTTGGAATCCTGCACGCAGTGAGGGGTTCATTAAATTGTGCGTGGCAGACTGCAAAAATCTTTTGTGCCTAATGCAAGTCTCGTTTCTAAACTCATCGGCCCCAGCGACTTTCTCTAGATCAAAGCGCATTTCGGCATACGCGATGTCTGAGAAGAGTCAATGCCTTCCCTTGCTGTACAAATAGAACTATATACACCCGTATGTTAAGACTTCATTGGGAATCGCAGTACTGCTTACTGGCCTGAAGTATACTTCCAATTTTGCGGCGGGAATAGGACATTAGACTGCGTGACGATAGCTTTTCGTCTATTTGTGAGGACGACCGTGAGACCTCCAGGAGCAGTTTTCGTTCGCGGTCGCGGGCATACTGAAGCCTTGGGGAATCATCTGTTGGTAATGGAGATCAAGGTGGAGATGCTTACGATGCAAGTATTTTTGTATACGAGGTTATACGAGATAGAATACTTGCCGGTATACATAGAGTGCTCTTCTTTGGAGTCCGTCTTAGACATCGTTCACACGCAAGGACGAGCACTGCAACGAGGTGTAGAAAAAATCGTACAATAATAATAGTCCGCAATATAAATGTGCGCTAAAGCGGAACTCTTTGAAGCATATTGGCTTTGTTGTCTAGTGCGGGCCGAGGGCGGTCGTACTGGTTTAAGAAGATATCGACATTCAAAGTAACGGCGAAATGTGTTTTTGTGGCAAACGTTGTTAGATGGGTCTGTGCACTATCATTTTGAATCACCTTGACGCTCTTAAAAATAGTGGCGTAAATAGTATCAGTGGACCGTCTCCGTGTTCCGATAAAAACATGCTCCGTAAGATTAGTGTCGATATACGGAGCTCTACATCTAAAGTATGCTCATGAGAGCAACTTCAAGTCCCCATGGGCTTGCTGAGGGAACAAATTAAGGCCGCGCTGAGCAATATGGATTTCATGAGACTTCAGTGGCTGTTGAAACCGTTAATCATAAACGCGTTAAACGAGATTCTTCAAGCTCTGAGTATTTATGGATCTTCAGACTGCATTCGAAAAGAAGCTACTTGATAAGGGCTCTACCCGAAGACTTGGTTGCTAGGTGATCGTGAATGGGCTGTTCACAGGTTGTTCAGCTTGCAAGGCGGTCAACTTCATAACTTCGTAAATAAAAAGCTTTTCCAAAATGTAACATTCGTAAAATTAGGCATTTCTAAAATTTGATAAACCTAATGTGAGGTTTAGTTTTTTTTTTAGTTTTTAATAGTCAGCCGTCGCAAATAATATTGACCTCACGAGATTTCAACGCTGCAATTTTCAGCCCAAGCGCCTACGAAGTATGGTACGGAAATGTTAATTATAACAAATCGAAAAAGGTCAAAGTTATTAAACATATGAGGTAAGTACAACATAGATAAGTATACTCTTTTAGGTTTGCATTGACATCAATAAGTTATTTTCTATCTTACGACTCAAACTAAAAATCTCGGGTTTTAAAGTTACTTCGAATACCTTCGCGGCTGCTAATAATCATTGTGCTAACGGAAGCTTACATTTATTCTATATTCTAAGAACACGCGTTATTCGAACCTGCAGTTTTATCAATTAAAGAGCAAATATAATAAATAAAGTTTATTTGTTGGTAGGCCAAGTGGATACAGGCAGGTGATTCCTTCTGGCGCCCTATTCCAAGATTTACTCATCTTAGTACTCGCTCAACCTACAAAATTTGACAGCCACACGCAGCCAATTTGTATAGGCTACGACGAAGGCTCTCTTGTAGGTGAACACGTCATTGTCGCCGGATGGGGTGCCCTCGGTTGGTAAATGTATTGATTGTTTTATAGATTAACAAACTAATCTCTGAAAACATACGATATTAACCAATAATAATAATAATAATACTATGAGCATGTTTAGCATAGACACTTTGAAAGGGCTAAGGGGTTCTTTCTTAAAAAAGGCATTTCCGCCCAAAAGCGCCGTAGCTCTATGAAGCCGTGATCGTCATGAGTGAACTCTACGTGGCAGGTTCTTGAAAAAGTTTTCATAAGCATAGACATAACATGAACATCCTCACCATCCTCGTTCAAAATGTTAACAGACCTGCGAAACCGCTCGACTTACAGCGGAGAATGGATGGTGCTTGCCCTGCGGTGAGACCAGCAATAAGAGCCCAATTACCTGCAACGTTGAGACAGATGTGTGTAATGCTACGTCTTGATCGAAAAACAATGAAGAGTACAGCATTTTTGTTAGACGGATTTTTTACCTATACATCGATCTGATCATTTTAGAAGACGCTTCTCCATTACCGTCCGTTCTGCATTTCACCGGCGAAATCGTTCGTGCAGGCACTTCGAATTGGTGCAATAAGTCTGCTTACTTCGGGGACAAGTACGAGTTCTGTGTTTACAACGGCTACCGGGCCGTTTGCAAGGTGATCAACACTGTCCCAATCTAAATCTGGGTATCTGAATTCCGTCATTAGCCAACCAATTACCGTATTTCAGTCGTCACCAAATTCGCTCTGTTTGTGATTCAACAGTCATGAAGAGCCATCGTTATAATTAGATTCGAAATTCTAATGAGACCATTTCTCGTAATCACTCCCGAGTACGCGATGCGATTTTAGGGCCGACTAACGTAACGGTGGCTAATCGTCACTTCGTATGCTGGGAGTCTTCCATCCGCATGATATTGACAACGCCACTTGAGCGCACGTGGCCTTGATTGTACCAATTTTAGATACAACGAAAAAAAACAATTTCAACTTCAATAAATCTCGAAAAGTGGATCTAGATGAAGGTAAGCGAATAAACCTTCGATCACGTTTACCTGCGGATGTCGACGTGCCCTTGCTGTAGGAGGACTCGACGTAATGGCGTTCCTGGATCACTAATTTATTTCCTTTTTGTGTGTTTTCGATTTCAACCGTTCTTTCATAGGGCGACTCAGGTGGACCACTAATATTCGAGAAAGACGGAATCTTTTATCAGGTAACATGAAGCGCGTTTATCATTTCTTCAAACAATTAAAAACTGGCTTTGAGAAGCTTGCCTGTATTTTTAACTGAAGTCGTATTTTCAAAGCTAATACACTAGTGCTTATCTTACATTCGAATTTCTGCTTGGCTTCTGTCAAGTCCGTCAAAGTTTTCTCGAGGCCTTGGCGCAATATCTCACGTAAAAATTCGTCTCAAAAAATTGTACCGCGTTAGATAGCAGCTACCGCTATACTAAAAACAAAACGATTGAAAACCCAAATGGTCTCAGTTATAAGCCCTTGGAGTCGTTCGGATTGCCTAAACATTTCATCGCATCTGTTGCAAAACAGATTCAACGCACAGTTAGTTTACCGAAAGCAGCACCAATGTCGCGAGAACAAACATCACAATATTCATATCCCATAACAAGTGTTCACATAGCAAAATACGCCTTCACACTCCTTGCTACTGAGCAGAATTTCCAAGTGCATTTGCTAAGCCTGGGACTTCATGTGATTTTCACACGGTGCACACTGGACTTAGGTGGGCGTCGTTTCCTACACAAAGGTGCGGACAGGCATCGACCGCCCATACTGTCCGTCGAAGGGCGAGCCGCAAATGTTCACCCGGCTGTCGAGCCTCCGAGATTTCATACTCAACGCTGTCGCAACCACCGGCGGAGCGAGGTATGCAGCCTTCGCAAGGCACACAAAAAGGGGGTGGAAATCGTTGTTTCCGCTTGGCAGATCTTACCAAGCCAACCGGTACTTCGTCACGGAACTGAATACCAAAGCCTTACTTCGATAAGTCCCCTATGGGGTTGCGGTTATAAAATAAATCTAGCGTCCTCGAAAGACCTTTCGAACTTTTCCGAATAGCCTCGGTTACAACGGCATCGATACGATAACATTAATTACAAACGTCACGAGCAGTGTACCATCGGTCACATTTATACGCTTTTACTATGTATCCACGACACTATTTCTCTACATATATATATAAATAAAATGTGCTAATTAAGCTACTCGATTGTATACATTATTTGAACATGCGCGTGAAGTTCGTAAAGCTATTTTTAATAGCGTGTATCATGTCCATTACAACAAAAACACGACCTTTATCCGGGCTTATCAGGTATTTATTTGTTTCAAATCTTTAATATTCATCATTCTTGCCATCGTTGTCTTCATCATGGTTACTATTTTCATCTCTATTCAGTCCATCTCAGGCATCTGATAAATGTGGTTATTCTACTGCAGAAAGGCTTAGCATAACATTCCACCATGGACAATAGCGAACTCTTCCCCACCCACATCGTCCGCAGTTTCGCTCTGCGTTCCCCAAGACTTAGAACAACGTTCACTCTTGTACTGAAACAATAATAAGTTTTTATTATTACGACGAAATTCGTGCACGCATGTAGTAAACTACCTTCGTTATTGTAAAAAAAAAGTCAATCCACATTGTATATGTACACAGCATCGTTCCAGATCGAGGGGGTTACGAGTGGCCCTCTCCCGTGCTGCTTCCACAGCTCTGCTAGCTCTACGTGTTCCGTCTAATGCGATACGCCTCAACGGCTACGACCTACTCACAGTTGTCTCTCGTCTTTCTCATGTCCTCCAACTACCCCACCCACTTCGGCAAGCTCCTCTGCAGCTGCTTCCTTTCTACAGCTGATCGACCACAATAAACGTGCGCAACATCACAAGTTTAATCATTCACTGCCATTATCCAGAGCTACTGCTCCACAATGCCTTCGAAGCGTTTGTCCAATTGCCGCGTAGCAGTTCCGGATGCGGTGTACGTCACCGGAAACCGCCGCGCCTCGGCGGGCGACCACCTGGCAACTATTGCGCTAGCGTGAGTGAGCATGCACGGCCCCCAACCGACGCCAGCGCCCAAAAACTTCGTCCGCCTCAGCGGGCTGATGAGCTATATATCTCAGTACCCTTCACCCACCCCACGACGTACCCTCACCGTTCACCCACCCGCCCTCCAGCTACATCACCACCGCATTAGATCCGACACCCGTGATGGACTACTTCAGCTTCTTGCTCTTCTTCGCCTTCTTGTGCTTGTGCTTCTTGTGCTTGCGGTGCTTCCGGCGGCGGCGTCCGTCCTCCTCGGAGTCATCCTCCGACGAGCTCGAACTCGACTGCGAGCTCTCCTTGTCGTCCTTGTCGCGCTCGACGGCGTCCCGCTTCCTCGAGCTGGCGGGCGGCGCGGGCTCCTTTTTCTCGTCCCTAGCGCCGTTGTCGCGCTTCGTTCGCTCCGGCGATTTCCGCTCGCCCGCCGTCGGCTCGAGGTCCAAATCGTAGTCGGGCTCGAACGCCAGATCGAGGTCGCCCCCGGCGGCGAAGCGGGGGTGGCTGTCATCCACTTTGGCTGCTGTTGGCGGCTCCTCGGCGGCCGAGGTTCCTAGGTCAGGGCGAGATGGAACGAAGATGAGTAACGTTAAGCCACGCGCGGGCGTCAACGGACCTGTCGGGGACGACCTGGTAGCCAATCTTCTACATTTCGGTATCAGACTATCCGAGAGTCTCGCGTCAGCTACCCCTGCGGCCAATCAACTTACCGGGTGGAGTGGGTTCTCGTTTACGCTCGACCCTACCGCTATGGGTCTTCCTGTCGGCCTCTCCATCAGACGCCTGAGAAGGCGTGCGGTCCTTCTTCTTCTCGACCTCCCTCGATCGGTTCTCATCGTCCGACTCGCTCCGCGCCCGTTTGCGATTCTTGCCATCGCGGTCGTCTTTTCTGTCCTTCGTTTCGCGCGTCTCCTCTTTTCGCCGGCGGAGCTCGCGCTCCAGCTGCTCGCGTTTGCGGCGTTCGCGCTCAATCTCCGCATCCAGTCTGGGATGGTTGCGTGAAGCAAGAAAACAACGACGTCAAGCTTTGGTAGTTTAGGTTCTTTTTTTGGTTGAAAAAACGTCGCGTCAGATTCTTTGCGTAGATTACGGCGGCGATGCGAACACCTTGGCACCATCGGCGCCATTTGTGACACACGGCCGTTCATCGGACAACAGACGGATGTTGCACTTCGGCGTGGCGCTCACAAGTCGAAGGGCGTTCCCTTCGATTGATCATTTCTATCCAGACCGTTCAGTCTTCCTCCTCTCGTTCGGTACTTACCTTCGTTGTCGCTCAAGTTCGCGCTCAAGCTCCTCCCGCTTGCGGCGCTCCTCCCGCAGTTGCTCTTCTCGTTCGCGGAGCCTCGCCCGCTCCCGCTCCCGCCGGTCTCTCGACCGGCTCCGATCCCGTCGCTCGCGTTCCCTTTCTCGCTCCCGTTCGCGTTCGCGAGTGAACTCCCGTTCGCGGAGCTCCCGCTCGCGTTCGCGCTCCCGCTGGAGATCGACGCGCTCCCGTTCGGCGCGCGCCTCCCGCTCGCGGGAGCGGCTCCTCCGCCGGGCGTCTGGACTCCGTCGTTTACGGTCGTCCCGTCGGCGCTCCTCGCGTTCACGTCTAGCTAGAACTCCAGCGTTCAGCTTGGCGTCGGCGTCGGGCCGGCGACCACCGTCCGTCGCGGGTGCGTCATCTTTGCCGGCCTCAACGGTCTTCTTTTTGACGACCCTGTCGACCTTTGTCTGCGTCTCACGGACGGGTGATGGAGATGGAGCAAGAATCGGCTTCCGCTTTGGCTTGTCGTTCTGGATCGTAATTTGGATCTCGCTGGCGGGCTCCTTGCGGTCGTCCTTGCCGTGGCCGTCGCCCCGCTGGACGACGTCCTTCGGGTCCTTGAGCTGCTCTCCAAGTCGGCTCTTAATCGACTTCAGCGAGATGACCTTGCTGGACAGCTGCGTGGTGCTTGGTGGCGGCTGGATTCGAGGCGGCTTCGAGATGAGCGCCACCTCCGCCTTGTGGATAACCTCGGAGGTGATCTTCGGCTTGACTGTGTCGGCCTTCGGAAGCGCCGCGAGCACGGGGCTGGCCTCGCGCTCGCTTGAGCTCGATCGCTCCCACTTGGACTTCTCGACGAGTGGCTGCTCCGGTGATTTGCCGCGGGCAGGAAGGACGGCCGACAGACGGGTGTCCTGGTCGTGCTCCACGGCGGGACTTCGGCTCCGGCCGCTGCGGCCGCTCCGGAGGCTTCGAGCGCTCCGGGGGGTACGGCCGTGCGGCGATTTGTCTTTGGCCTGACTTACGCTACGTGAATCCCCATCGGGGCTTCGGCTTCGACGGGAGTCGCCGGCCTGAAAAACGAGTACGCAGAGGACAAAACAAAGATAAACGAACGTGACGCGGTGGTCAATGTAGACGCGGCCAGAGGTGGAAAAACAATTCACTAACAAACACACTCGCCTTAGCTGAAAGACTAAACGATTTCACGATCTTTCGCTCCATGGTCGCGAAGTCACTTTGCCAACGCCACACCCCAGAGCTTCTCCGGTTGAACGCTCCCCACAGAGTTTTCTGAGCCGGTAACCTGCTCAACAAAAGAACATCTTTCGACCGCCTCCCAGCGACGGCATCTCCTTTTTTGACCTTCGCTTGGCCCTTCACTCATTACCTCACTCCGCCTAAGATTTCGTCGAGCGAGCTTGCACCCGACAAAGAGTGGGCCCGAAATGCACCAAGCGAACCCTCAAAAACTACTCCACTCCTCGACACTTTCAGCCAGCCGAAGAAGACTAGCGCCACGTGTTCACCAAGGTCACCCTCCCGCCGACCCGCGTCTTCAGTGAAACCCCATCACCCGACTCGCCATTATACCTGCGGCGATGGGCCATCGTCCTGATCTTCTCCATCTCCCGGCCGACCGCCCGTCTCCTCAATGATGGCATCCTCAATCTTGGCCACGACCGGAAAGCTGCCCTCACGCTCGTCGCGATGGCGATCTTCGGGGTTCCTGTCCTCGTCGTGATCGTCGTCCTTCTCCGGCTGCGTCGTATCCGCTTCCTGGACGTCTTTGCTGTTCTTGCGCTTTTTCTTCTTCTTTTTGCTGCTGCTGCTGCTGCTGCCGCCGCCGGTGCTGCCGCCGCGATCGGTCTTGTCGCTCCGGCCGGACGACTCCTTGGCCCCGTGGCCCCGATCGCTTCGATCCTCATCGTCCGGCCCCTTCTTTTTCTTCTTCTTCTTCTTCTCGATGGAACCCTCTACCGGTGAAGACTTGCCTGTGTTCATGGGGTAGGAGTTGTATTTTACCGTTAGACGCCGACCGGTCGATAGACGTTGATCGATCGATATACGCAGAGGATCAGGGCGACATGCGGACCCAGACCCAAGGTCTGGCGTTTATGTCGCCGCCGTCGTGTGTTAGTAGAACATGCGGAGCGAGCGAGAACTCAGAGGCAGACATACCTTTCGAGAGTTTCTTGTCGTCTATCCGAGCTGGTGATATCGGCGACCTTGACCTCGGTGGCGGCGGCTGCTGCTGCAGCAGCCGCTGCCGGGAACCTCTGCCGGAATCTCTGTCAACCCTATCAGATGGTCTATCCCTCTCCAGGGGCGAGCGCGGAGTTCGCGATCGACGCCGACCGCCCCCTCCTCCGCCGCCCCGGGGGCTCACGGACCTCTCCAGCGACCGCTCCCGGTACCTGTTCGAATGTTTCCCGTCGTCACAGGCATTAGACACTCGTGCTCTAGCACATCGTTCCACAAGTAATCGCGCAAGCACACATGAAGCACAGCCAGATACATTCCTGTGCAGGCGAGAATCCGCGCAGACGAACAAACTCCGACCAGCCACGTGCGTCAGCTGGGCAAAAACACGCCCCACACACACTAACCCATTCACACCCACATCCACGCCCTCCCCGCGCCCCCCGAGAGTGCCTACCTAGACGCCTGCCGGCCAGCAGGCGTCCACATGCAAAAACGAGCGATTTCATCCGCACCCGTAGCCGAAAGCAAGCGAACAGAGCAGCGTGCAGTTGGCTAACCTCAACGAGGCTGGGGAGTCAAACTCCCGATCGGGGAGTGGTGACCTCCGTCTTGGTGACCGCGCTGGCGTGAATCTGTGAAGCGTCAAACACCAACGTCAATACAATCAGCACACCCAAAGCGATAACGACGGTGTAGGAGGATGGAAACCGGCGGCAAAACGTCACACACGTGAGGAACACAACTCTAAATACTGCCGACCGCCCTAGGACATCTCGGGCATCCGCCAGAGATGCGCAGGCCCAAGAGCGACGAAGACATCCACCCATCGACAGAGGCGGTTCTTCGCCGCAGGACGCGTCGCGGATGAAGAACGAGGATTCTGTGTATACGATACTCTAGCGTACGGTGGATGAGCGAACGAAAAAAAGCCACACTCTGGCCGCAATGACGCGTGGTCCCGGGTTGGGCTGCGTGCGTGGGTTACCACGGCACGTCCGATACGGTGGTGACTGTAGCAAACAGAAGAGGTAAACTCATCGAGTGGTGATCGATCAGATTGAGACGGGAGAAACTTACAACCTCAGGTAACTTCCGAACGTGTGGGGTTCGGGCGTCAAAGATTTCTGTTTGACGCCGCGCAGATCGCTTGCCATTGGCGTCAGCAGTTTTGAGCGTTGCCTCCTAACGACAAGAGCAATCAGTGTACGTTTAGCGCTGGACACTTCGATGGAGCAACTCAACCCCCACACTTCACCCTTGCGTCGTCACCAATAAATCGTTCGAATGCGTAACGACAGGAATCCAGACAGACATACGCGCTTGGCCCGACGGGTTAGCTTTGCCCGAAAAAAACTCTGAACACGCCGGGTCAGCTCCCGTAAGCGTGCTCGACATAGAACGCGACAAAACCACGATATTATCGCTCATAATGCGCGCTATGCTAAACAAATTGACCTGCGCACAAAGCCTCGTTCTTCGATTATATATATATATACATATATATATATATATATATATGTATGGAGCGTATTTTCAACGTTTTCGGGTGTGGCGTATTTCCATTTAAGATATACGTTTAGTGATCACATTCTCAGAGAACTTTTAAGAAATATCGGAGCCTGCGAGGGAAGTGCTGGCTCTCGAATCGTTAGCATTGACTGTTTACATGACTCAACATGCAGATCCGTATGGTAGTGCTTTTGCATCAGAAAGCCGTTCTAAAATATGAGCCATGTTTAGCGAAATTCAATGACCCGATTTTAGTATGTCAGCGATTTTGCACAATTTGGCACCGGTAGGGAATACACTGAGATTGTCAAATCAAAACAGATGTCAAATTTCCTGCCAAATGAGGCAGTGTCATAAATTTTCTACTGGAATACACTTCATTAGGCTCCAACCATTCTCTCGGTAGCTGCTACCGTACGAAGACTCGAGCCTTTTGCAGGTACCAGCCCCATTAGGCAACTGTTGAACTCGATCTAGTATTTGGATCCAGTGAGAAAGTGTCACTTAGACACTTTCTCGAGGAAAGGCATCGACACCTGTTTGAGAAACGCAATTCTACAACAACAATCCAGAGCTGTGATCACAATTCTCCTCCATGATCTTGCAATTTTTCAATCTTCGCCGAGATAAGGCAAAAACATCCGAGGACAAATCGTCGAAAGCCTTTATCTACGCTAAGCGAATCTTTAAGCAGTCCCGTGAAACCAAGCGATCTCATTCTTCGGTACTTACGCGAGAAAAAAGACAACACAAAAACATAAGTTACGCTAAGACTCGACGTAAACCCCCTAGCCATCAAGAAAAACCAGTGTAGTCACAAGATTCTTCGTTTCGTACCTTCTCGAGCCGAGTTGCAGTGGATGAGAATGGTACTCTGGCGAACGGGACAGGGCTCGTGAGTAACGTTCCCTTGACGTTGACCGATAACGTCCACTAACGCCGTACGGCGGTGAACGACTGGCCGACCGCCGCCCTCGAAGCGGTGAACGCAGAGGGGAACGCAGTCGGCCGCGCGAGGTGGAGCGACTTCGTCGGCCTCTTAGTGAGCCACCTCGGGGCGAAAACGATCGACTTCGGCTGCGCGAGTACCTGAAACGAGTCAGAAAACACCAATTACGGAAGAAGCCTTTACGTCAGCGTTCGGATCCGACCAGGGCCAGCGTCTGGCCACTGCACAATGCGAAGTGAATTCTCAATGTAGGCAAACGACAAATCAACTAAAAAATTCCTCTTCGTCGGCTAGCCCGGTCGAATAGCGGAAATTCTTCGTTTTTTCTGTTGCTTACCTCCGTCGCCGGTGAGGATGGTGTACCGGATGTCCTGCATGGCCCGTGTGATCTCTCGAACCCAGCGGGGAAGGCGATCTTCGCCTGCGCCCATTCCGCATTTCGCTCAGTTTGCGTTCGAACTCCTCGAGCGCTTCGCGTTCGGGGTGATTGGCCGGGACCCCCATCGCGGTTAGAGGAGCTCCCGGCACTGGTAAAAGGCCCAACGGCGGGAAAGGTGGTAACAAGCCAGGTGGCATTAGAGGAGGTGGCCCCAAGCCTGTGGGACAAAGCGCCAAAGCATAGCAAAGGATCGTTGATTCGACGACATGCAAGCGACGCCTAGCATTGTGACGGCTTCTGAACGATATCCGACACGAATATCGATTGCTTGCGGCATTCCGAGCATCACTAGTTCAATCTATTTAAACGGGTCGAAATAGAGCAATACTAAGCATAGACGATTGCCGCTTTTTCGCTCTCTACTTTGCCCATGAAAATATACGCCGAAGACATCACCAGAGAACGATACCATTTAGAATAATCACTGAAGGGAAGAAAATGTCAATATACCTGGCGGGGGTGGTTGATTATTTGAGGCTGCAGAGGTTCCGGGTGGTGGTGGTGGCCCTGGGGGCGGCGGAGGCCCAGGAGGGAATCCCGGAGGCGGGAGACTGAA
>MNPL01007850.1:26588-37215 GCA_002081605.1 Tropilaelaps mercedesae | reverse complement strand
GGTCCGTCTTACGAAGTAATGCAAAAACTGGTACCGTGGACGTTAAATGTTGGCTGATGGTCAGCTGTAAAATATGTATATGCCAGTGTATGACCTTTCAAGTAACGAAAGAGAGAAAGAATGATGTACTGGGCGCTTAGACAGGCCTTCAACAAGCTTTGTTGATTACATTTGAGGTGATAGTTAACAGTGGGGCGAAAGCAGCAAGTTGGCCACAAAAATTCTGCTGGACAAGGATCAGGCGATCAGAGAAAAAGGTAAATGTTTTCTGCTTGAAGATGAATTTGGACAGGCAGTTACTGTACTCGATTAGCAACCCATCTCCAAGCCTTCTTGTAGTATAATTTCCAATCAGTCCTGAACTATGGCCCAGGACCTATGGTTCAAATTCTTAGTCACTAGGAGTCTCACACTACTGTGCTAAGTTGCTTAGTTGAGATGTCTAGTGTTCGCAATGGATTTCATTTTGAATTTCACAAAGCTGAGATATTACCGTCGCCTGTTCTACATCATAGACTAATGCCGCGAGGCTCGCTATGGGTCATACATCCTAGCCAGTGTCTTGCTGTCACACCTCCATATGGGTTCGCGACTATAGTCAAATAGTTCACTGTCTGCTATATATATATATATATATCTTCTTTCTTATATTTAATTAAATACATTTTCTAAAAATATGGAACAGGTCTGAATGATATATTTGATTCGGGTGCGTTTGAAGGTAACAGTCAAACGAGAGAAATGTGCGTGGGGTAACAACTCATCGTTAATAGGGAAGTATGTCCTGGAGACAACTTTATTTAGTTATTGTGATAAAACTGGGCCTTAAAATAAAAAAGTCTGAATGAAGCAGCTGTCATTAACATCGAGATTGAAAAGAGCATTGAAAATTCCAAGAAAAGGTTTGAAGCTTTTGCTTAAAAGATTAACAAATGCACCACTTCTAATGAAACCCCCAAATGAATACGCGTATGTTTAGATTATTATTTGAAAACACACCCGAGTGAACTATTTCACTTGTATGTACCCTTATATTATTTTACAAGTTTAAAGATATAAAAATAGTTTAGCTACCAATTATATTACAAGAATTTGGCTATTACGCCAGCGTTCTAACAAAAAATAAGAACTGCAAAAATCTTAATTAAAAATGACTCTATAAATGTTTCGAAAATTAAATTACCACTAGGATCCTTTACACATGTGTTTCCTCTTCGACTTTTCAAAATTGTTAGAGAACAGCTTTTGTCTCCTAGTTTTGTTCATGCGCCCACGTGTTTCTAAACTACAGTCAGTTGTGTTTGACTACAACCAACCACATACAGGCAGGGATTCAATACAGGCAGGGCTCTTTCATTCTGCCTTTGCTGCCTGTTTGTGTGCCTGTTGAGTTGTGAGTTTAAGGATCTAGGCGTTCCTCTCCCGTGCTCTCTACCGTCTTTCTTAGTACCTCTTTTTGACCATCTTTTCTATGCACCCTTATAATTTTTCTGCCTCTTCTTGTAACCTTTACGTATCGTTCAAAGTACTCTGTTCCGTCTTTGCTCGTCTCAGGACCCATGATGGTGTCCCAATAGCTTGTCACCTGGGTTTAAGCTTCTGGACTTAGTGAATACGCCAGTTGTATAACACTCGGCCTCTGAATTCCCTCTGAACAGGCTACTTTTCTTTTTTCTTGTATTGGATTGTATGCATTACGTTGTTTTCTTCCCCGATATTATAGAGAGCACCCCATTTTACACATACGCGCTTGATACTGTTCTAGACCAACCAGCACCTGGATAGTTTCATACGTAATCTTACCGTTCGTGTCAAACCATGTGTGAAGATCAGGTATTACGCTATTGGTTCAGCTTTTTCTTGGCCATCCCTCCAGGTTTCACCGTCGTCCATTTTTCCTACCGAGAGTTAATGGTGGCATTTTTCACCGTGATTAGGGGCCGGTATTTACCCAGGATTCGCAAGCTCCTCTCTTCGACCAAAAAATCTTAAAGAAGAAATGGGCGTCCTGGCTAGCCCAAGCGCGCTTCAGTCGACATTGTCGACTACACCCAACTAACACTGATTGCTAGTGTTCTTAGTTCATTTCTATTCTTCGACGTACGCTGTGTCACGGCACCTCAGACGGGTGATGTAGACGCTGCGGTCAACCTGGCAATCGAGACTAACAGCCGTCGGCTGCTCTCTGACGCGAACCAATTCTCGGCAAGACAGGAGCCAGGCTTAAAATGTTTTTGCCAATACGTACCTCACAAGTGCTAAGGCGCCGGGTTGAAGACGCCCCAGGATATTTCGTTCTTTCCTGATGTGCAGTGGGTGGCGTGCTACTACAAGTCTCTTCCTTTGTTTGGCACTGGCCTTAGGTCTCTTAGGCACATCAAGGAAGATGCCAGTTGACAATGGTTAGGAACTATCCACTGAGCAACCCTGCCTCAAGCTTTATCTTCCGCGTTCTACAGGGCGTTATTTGTCTTGGCCATAATCAGGGCTGCAAGGTCATTGGCGTGCTCCAGCGTTCCCATATATTTTGGCAGATTTTCCATTTGTAACACCCCTCCGAAAATTAGACTACAAAGAACGGGTTCTAAAATCGAGAGACTTGAGGAACTTGAGCAGTAGCCGTATGCTCCTGCACTGGCAATCACTCTTCGATCCTCCAGGTACGACAAGATCATGGAGGATTAGAAGGTATGGCGGTGTGCTATTTGTCCTAAGCCCTTTTATGATAACACCCCAGTTCATGCTATTAAACGCGTTCCTAACATCTAATGAAGCCAGTAACGTAAAACCCTTAGTCTCACGCGATTTCATGTTCTCCTCCGGGGCTCATTCCAAACCCTTTTTATACCGCTTCGTACCGTCTGCTAGCTATGGGCTATGTTCTGTTTGCAAAAGCCAAGTCGACTGATAGTGTCATATTGCTCGAGACAAAGTTCACAGTTCATCTTCGCTCTTACGGTATGTAGAGCGTGATTAAGCAGTCTTCAGAATTAGCTTTTTTGAACGTCTAACCTTGATGTGCTGCTATACGGAACACAACATTTTGTTAAACTGGACACAGGATCACACATCTGTCTTACAACGCCGTTCGAAAACTCCATCGGTCATTTTTCTAGTTTTCTGATACCTTGTGCAGCCGAATAGTCTAGGTGCTTTGACAGCATATATACATTTTTTAATCTGCGGTGCAGGTGACACCAAGGGTGTGCCAATGCTAGCAAGAATAATTCATCTAGTTGTTTCTTTTTTGTTTAGCTTCGGATTACGTCCCATTTTAGTAGCAAGATTAAAATAATGCGCTCAGTTTTTTGTTATTAACTTAGAAGAATAGCAGCAGTAACGGAGAGCCTATTGGAATGCAACATTGTGAGATTTGATACTGAAGTTTTGTTTGCCTCATGCGCAGACAGAACAGAGGCTAATACCAGAATGCAGGTGCTTATGCAGAATTTTGGCGGCGATTCAATCAAAAGATATTAATATAGCTGAATCGTTTTATTTTTCTACAAAAGACAAAATAAGGGGTTATCTAAAATGATCGAACATACATTCCATCGTATAATACCGTGTATTTCATAGATATTTTACTATGTATTTCACTTTATGTAAGTTAGTAACGCCATCCTTGTGAGCCAAATTTTAAGGTCGGGATATACTTTTAAAAACCGGTATTGGGAAACTCGTACGCCACTTACTCTCACACGAGAATCTCACAGTACAAGCTGCTGCCAAGCGTGTCTATGATCATTGGAAGAAACATATCGTGAAAAGAGCAACCCTTCAAAAGCAGGAAGTTCGCTTCGATCTTGAGTCACGAAGGCTGCGTGATATCGCAAAAAGGTAATTCCGCTATAAGCATTTACCACTACACAAGGACGAATAATGTAGATCAAGTGTACAAATTTCGCACATAATTTCGCCGCAAGGTAGAGGCTTTAATATGTAGTATCATTTTAGTAGTCGTAGGACAGTGTGGGCAGAGAAGACTATAACGTACTGGACAGACGCTTGTTAAACTTAATTCTGGGAAGCTTTTTCACATCGACCATAATTGACATAACCAGGGAAGCTTTTTACCTTTAAACATCAAGTTAATGAGATTACATAGACGTCTTAATACCAAATTCAATATTCAGTTTTAATTCAGTTTTTTCACTTGAAGAAATCACTGCTAGAAACCCACTTAGTTAGATCGTAACGTAGGTAAAGCCCAAAGGCTTGTATAGGTGATTAGCGGAGAAAAAGTCGTTGTTTATCTGAAGATACGCCTTTTTCAATTAATCTTTTCAGATGGTTTTCTGAAGCTTTATCAGCAACAATGGATGATGCCATTGTTTTAGGCCTTGAGCAGGAAATTTTTGTCCAGTGCAAGAGGATTCTCACTGCTTCGTACAGGTGCGCTCTGTCATTTTTAAGAAATTTTTGATGCAATATTATAAAGTTTGGAGAATTACCTCACTTAGATATAGCACTTCTCAATCATTTATAAGGTTTCAAAATGCTATAAATGGAACATTATATACAGATAATTTACGTGTTCGGTTCTAGCAATCTCAAGAGATTCAACACTATGTTGAATCTTGAATGCATCCATTGCACCTCCGGATTAAAAATTGCCCAATCTAACTTGCATAATTTTGGATGCAATCTTAATCTACTTTCTGTTGTACCTCGCATTCAGGTGCATACTGCATACTATCATACAAAATATTACACCTGTTATAAACAAACCAATCGAATTTTAGTTGCACCTTTTGGAACATTCTTGTTATTTTTAGGGGACAGGGCTTGATAACCAAACAAAAACAATAAAATATAAACTTACCTTTAGAGTGTGAGTATTTGAGGAAAGGGATCTAATATCAAGTCAAAGTGCACGACCATTCTACAATTTCAAACCCGCCTCTGGGGATATAATTCGTTTCGTAAGGGGGATAAAATTCGTTCTTGGGGGGATTTAATTCATAACATAGGGGTGTAATTCGTTCGTGATAACTTTGCCGTGGTAATTTCTTTGGGCGACACAATAGCGTATTTCGAGGCTGACATCATCACCTCTATAACGACATCATTTTGGAAGGCTATTTGCAACATATGTATATGCTGCACATCGAATACTGGCGCGTTGATTTTTAGTTTACAGGGAAAGCTTGTGTGTGACATTTTGAGCAATGGCCAGTTCAAGGACAAAGAATTAAATATTTACTTAGACCAGCGTGAATAGTCTTACCCCAATAGGGGGTACAATACGCTTAGTCCTTTTTCGCATGTCCTCATACTTTAGCTATTAACTTTCTTTTTGGGGTAAAACTTAGTACAGTAGTCACAATGGAATATATAAGTCACAAATAATTATAAAATAATTATAAAAAAGTTAATAATAATTATAGAATAAAATGTTATAGACAATGACATTGGCCGTTTACGATTATTTTCACAGACGCAGTTGCCGTCAGATCGCATATAAATTGAGGAACGATGCTAACTTGCGAAGTAAACTCGTCTCCGGTAAGGTGGCATTTTTCCTAATTTTCTCATTTTCACAAAACTGGATTAAATAGTCTAGTATTTTTCACATTTCTAAGTATTTCTCGATAACTGCGTTGAGCGCTGAAAAAAAAAAAAAAAAATATATATATATATATATATATGTATATAGCAAGTTAACTGGGAAGCAATTTTTTCTATTATAAAGCAGAAGGAAGTCTTCCTTACACCTGCTACTATAAATCGAAAAATATTTATCCATCCTTATATATTCACAAAAAAGTGACCATTTTAACCGCTAGATTTTTGCGTTTCTCACATACAAGCGTCATTTTGTCTTTCAATTCGCTTTCTTTAACACATGACTACGTGAAGTTATTAAGATTAGGTCGTTTGGTGTATAACGCTAGTTCATAAAGAAAAAGCTTTTTCAATTACATATAAATATTCAAAGTTTACTTTAAATTTAAAAAAAACAAATGTCACTATGAAGCTAAATTATATTTGCGCTCAAAACGATTTTTTTTTATTTAAAACTCTATCAAGTACGTATTTTTCAAGCTAAATGGGTACCTAGCGCCGAAGGTACAAGGCCTCCGGCAAGAACCTTATTTCGCTTCAGAAATATCCAATATAAAACAAATTTCTTAACTAATGGATGATCAAAAAATTGCCCCAGTGAACATGCGGATAACTATTGATGTAGATAATGTAGACAGGTTATTTTCATTTTATCTGTCATTCAACACAGTTATTAAGAAGTAACTTTGCGTAATGTAGAAATTCACAGTTCCCTTTGAGCGCCTAAAACAGTCGCGCTGCCAAATAAGTTTATGAGAGTCAGTACGGGTCATCGACCCGTACTCATTTTAAATAAAAGAACAAGTGATTAACGCGTGATCATAAGCGATACAGTACTTAATCACAAGCCTTAGCACAATAAAAAAAATGACTGAAATGGTCGTGGCGGTGATCTGGGTGGGTTGTTTGTTAGAATCTCGCTGGTGACTTGTGTGTTTTGTACACTGAATGTGCTTGAAGTTGCAAAAAAGCCTCGAAATTGAATGGAGAAGGTCCTACAAAATATATAAAATGCTTAGAGCAAAATGCGTTCAAATTGTGGTAATCTTTTCTAGTCACCGTTTTTGTCCTAACCGAAAGAAACTAAAGCAGGTGTCTCTAGGTTCAAGCTTACCGTAAATGAATACTTCATGTGAAATAAAAAATTCTAAAAGCTTCAAATGGTCGAAACTTTGATCCGATATATTCTTTTGACTAATTTTTGAAAATATGACTCACTATAGCGTTTTCAATATATCTTTCTGCGTATGTGTTAATATACTCGATTGTTGGAGATACATTCTGCGTATACGTGACGGCTGATATGAATCAAGTGCGTTCTCTATAAAGAATTGTCTCAAATCCGTGAGGATAAGCCCGATTGTTTAATTGTGTCCTTTACGCATCGAAAAAATATTTCTTATATTATTAACAGTAGTGAACTCAAGAATAAGTTGGCAAAATTTACATTTAAAGTACATGACTTCTTAAAGAACATGTCGTAAATTACTAGCCAAAAAGTTTATTGTACAAAACAATGTTGCCGTTAATTATTTTTTTATTTTCCCGTTGGTTAACATCAATAATTATTTTTCAGGAAATGTGACTATGGAAGATTTTGTAAAAAAATACAAGTCGTCATTGTGAGGAAAATATGTGTATATATCATTTCAGTATATATTCTGTTTGCGTGGATAGGCGAAATGTTAAAGTGCTATATTGGAAAAATCGTCACTAGATTAGCGTAGGAAAAGTCTTGTTAATGATATGACATCATTACTGCAGTGCGAATGCTACCTTACATATTCGGTATCAACAGTACCACGTATATTTTGAAAGACCGCTTTTGCGTTGACACAGAGATAGATGCTAGCGGTAACGTCTCTGACGCCAATGCCCTGATGACGGCCCTGGTTAAGTACGGTGTGCACTATTCAGTCAGATGACAAAACTTTGTCGTTTTTCGTGTTCTGTACGGCTCAATATTTCAGCTTCAACACAGAAAACACTAACCTCTTGAAATAACCTGGCACTGTTTTTAAGGTTAGAGAGCTATGACTGTGGATATGATGAGAATTTTTTGTTCTAAAAAGCCAAAAGTATGTATAAACGTTATCGTTGTTGCATCGAAATACAATGGATCGTAAAATAAAATCCAATATAGTATGGGGACTTTCAATTGTTAGACAGTTGGCAGCTATCCATTTGTTCCATATTCTGATGGGGCCATTACCGAATGTTACTATTTCACCTGGATAACCTTTTGACAAAAATACTTCAACCGGCATTGCCGAGACATATGTGCGTATAAGTAGGTTTAAAATCCTGATTAATACTTTACGCTGTTAATATGAGCCAATGCCTAATTTTGGTACCTAATGGAGACTATGTACAACAATCTCTTTGGTATGTGGTGTAGGAAGACAGAGTAATAAATTTGGAATAATAATAATAATAAATCAAGTGCCAATTAAGTTACATAATAATAATAATAATAATAATAATAATAATAATAATAATAATAATAATAATAATAATAATAATTATCACCAGGTCTATTAAAAAATTAATGCTATTTTTCGCTTTAACTTGGACTGTTACTATCAATTTGTAGAAAATTGATGAAATAATCAGGCAATTCTCTATTTGCGTTTTAAAAAATTTATTTTATTATTATAGCTGTCATTTTTCAACTGCCATTTTTTCTGTTTGAGTAACCTAGTTAATACAGATCAAGTGTTTCTCAATGTTTGGAAACTTGCTTCTATCTCTTCATTATAACAAGAACACATCTACTACATTTAACGCAAATTTAATTTTATTGCTCATACTTATATTAGTTGTTGTTTAAGTGCAGATAATATCCGTTTGTTTTTTATTTGTGGAGACTATTATGGGTACGTTTTACTATTGCGGTTAATGGAGTCGAACTCGACTTAAGTATTTTGCACGGGCTGTTCAAAAATTGTGCGAAAGATAGAAATGAAAGTTTAAGAGGGAACAGTGCGTTGATGACGATGATTGAAGATCTCTTGATGAAGTTTCTGCTCTTGTCTACTCTCGTTTCTAGCTGCCCTTGTACACTTACTAATAAAAACACTAATTGATTCTTCCGGTAATTTCCCGGACTTTCACCGAATTAATTAAAAGGATATTCCAAGTAACTCTGATGTTCCAACATTACTACAAACGGCAAGGAACTGCCAGTGCATTCCGTATAATGATCTTGAACCACTTGAATGTTACACGAGTTTTTTCGAAACAATTTCCCGTGTTTATCTTTGTTCGTCATCGGCAATTGATGGCCGATAGTTCTTCCTGTTTACGTAATGGTCTCAGGTCTTCAGGGACCAAGGAGGAATGTGGAGAGATCAACTGCTGGCAAACTTACATTGGTGTGGTTGAATATCGGCTATATGAGTATCGGTCTATATCAAGGCGGTAATTGGTTACATTCTCGTAGAAGTAACATGTTATTCTCGCGCTTATCATAGAGCGCGTATCTAAAGGTTTCACAAGGGAAGTTTCTCATTATTCGTAGCTTTTTCGCGATGGGTTAGTGGTCGCCATCCACAAGGAGGCTTTTCCGTCTATCCGGTTTCGTTCGTTGAGACCTATTAACTCCTAGAAGCTGCCACCGTAGTAGCTGTTCCGGCGGGGTAGATTAATGGAATCCATTGACACTGTCCAGACTAACAAATGTATGTACCCAGTACAAATTTAAATCTCCCTTCGGGCACGTCCCTGATACTGTGGATTTTGAATAAGAAGCTTAAAATACTTATATTTTATTTGTCAGAAAAGAATTTCGTATTTGGTTCACAGCATTTGCGATACTGTGTCCTGTTGTCCACTCTGCCTTGTTTACGCATCTTATTGCTAGCGTTGATAAGAAATGCGCAATAGTGAAATGCCTTTCAGTGCCATCTAGTGTAATATCATATGTTTGAGTTGATCATATAGGTTACCTTTAAAGGGGGCTCAAACGTGAATTAGACTCAACTATCGCGGAATCTCAAGTTAATTTGTTATGAACCTGACTCGAAGTTTACCAGGCGCGCATATCTTCCGATGTCATTCAAATATGCGCGCCGCGCGAACAGTTGCGGACATCTTTCTTTCCAGCTCAATAACTATTGCACAAATATCTTCCATTGTGCTTTCTACAAAATTTGGGCAGTTTGAATATTAAGTTGTTGATCCCACCATGGTACAAACCGGCAAACGTTGCAGGAACTTGATATCATATATTTTTGAGCTGCAGTTCACGTCCGGCGCAGGGTGTTCTGCGTTCACAAAGCAGCGCGCCGAAATCAAATATATTATTTAGGCTGGCCTCGAATCATTGAAGTCCCGTGAGATCTATTCCATGAATCTGTAACACTACCTATAGCGACCTCGAACGCCCAAATAGCTCTCGCTCAGTTACTCGAATATTCGATTATTACATGCGCATTCTAGCAATGCGAGACAAGTTGTTAAAGTAATTTCTGGAATACTTATCTTCGTGGTATTAAACCCATGTAAACTCCGAATTACTTCACAGACGTATTTATCTTCAGCTCTTCACAGAGCTCTTCAGTTCAATATATTGGAGAACTAACCGTGTCATCAATGTATACACATGAAGTATATGCTATATATCTAATTTCATCCGTGTGATCAAAATTTCCCTCCCATAAATCACGTTCAAATGAGGTGGTTAATTAATGCAAATGATGCAGTCGCGTAACCTTATGACACTTATGAAACAGACTTGCTCGTTAAGTGAAATTTTGTGTTCATATCTTATCGTGGTTTTGTAAGCACCAACAGCTGCAGTAGTCATGCAAATGGGGCAGCTGCACAGGTCTGCCTATAAAAATCAATCCCTTATATTAAAAAAAGGGGTTGGCGTCTGACTGACCATACATAAAATATGAAAGAAAATTTATGGAGCTGAAGTAATGTCATTAAAAGTACCAAAAATAATCGCCATTGTAATGAGGTAATAGTAGCAAAGGTAATAGGGTGCCGTAACAATGACACAGGTGATGATAACAATAATAATAGTGAAGTCTAGCTGCAGGTCAATACATAT
>MNPL01007850.1:0-26578 GCA_002081605.1 Tropilaelaps mercedesae | reverse complement strand
GGGTCCGTCTTACGAAGTAATGCAAAAACTGCTACCGTGGACGTTAAGTGTTGGCTGATGGTCAGCCTTAAAAAAATAAAATAAAAAAAATAAAATAGACTTACATAAGATAACAACTTGATTCTCAATATTTTACAGTGTTAACCCTTACCTCGTTGGCAGAACAATTATTTTAAGTTAGTAAACAACACAGTCTAAGGACACTCAGTAAATTCATCGTTACAGTAAAGCACTTATTTCGTTACTGCTTACTATCAAGTTTGTTGAAAGCTCCGTAGAATTCAGCAACCGATAGCGTGCCATCCTTGTCGACATCGTCAAACACAAGTATGTCAGCCAAAATACAAGCTTGTGACAGTTGAGCCATTTTGTCGTCTTCCGATGCCCGCCATAGCTCCTCCGCCTGAAGCAAATTATCACCATTGGCATCGTAGTGGGCGAACATCGACGCCATCAATGAATCGGCTCCTGAAATGACAAAAACTATTTTTAAACGCTAAAGCCTTTGAAAATTTCCTGTGTTTTTTACGTGTCATTCGTTTCGTCTCATTAATATGACTCGTTAAGGAGAACATATGCTGCCATTTATAGTTGAAGACCGCACATGTCGCGGTCTACAGTGTATTACTGCATATCTCACTCATGATCGCAGCGATGCGTTCATTCTCCACCACTGTTAGACAGATCTTCGTACACAACACAGCTGACTACTCATCATCTATGCAGTAGCGCCGATGCGCAATAGACGAACGACGATAACACGAATATTAAATATGACATGGTCTAGCAAAAACCAGCTGCAATGGTTATAAGTGATGTGTATTGGCCAATGTGTCTAATAAAATTGCAGCGTCATTAGGCCTAAAGCCTCGGCCTTTGGCGGTATCGTGGTGCTAAGCCCTTGATCCTCGACAATCTTGCCCATTAAATAAGCAATGGAACTGGGGCTTCAAATCTCAGATAGAGGCTCAAAAGAAACCAAAGGCGCAGCAAATCCCACTGGAACCAGTTCACTGGTTCGGGTGATCGGTAAGCCCTTTTAATTCCGCTCTCAAAACGAGCACGGGTTCGGATGAACAGGTTATCGGTAACAAGCGACCTCCATCTGGCCACCAATGTAAACGAGTAGTATATCAAGCCATACCAGCGGTTAGGAAGAAAAGAACTACAAGCAAGTTTTCCATTTTCAGCCTCCTGCTAACTGACTCAGTGGTCAAGCTTTTTATTTGAGCAACTAGTAGCCACAGAAGGGTTACTGTACTAACTTCTTCATAATAAATAGGCCGTATTAAGATGCTAATGGTGAAAGAACCATCAAAGAGATTCACGGTAATATATTTAGCGCAAGTACGTGCACCAACATGACAAATGGCCACATAGGCTATGTTTCCTATCATTCATATATGTAATCAACTTAAAAAGGTGCTGCAGTAGCAGAATAAATTAAACTTTATTGCTGATAAATTAGTAGTGTTTAATGTGCGCTAGGCAGCTTTTTTTAACGTAACGGTTTATAAAAAATAACAAAAAGTTTCTTAGCCATTAGTGTCGAGATGATTCGCGAAAAATAAGTATATTTGAACGATTTTTCCTCTCTAAATTGTACCCCTCTATATTTTCGTACTACAAATATAAAACAAATCATTGAATCGTGCAACGATATGCAAATCTGCTATTGCATCTTTATTTTAGAAGTAAAAACATAGTCATTCCGCTTGCATACTTTGTCGTGACAACGGTTTTTCTTCATCTGCCTACCGAACAATTTAATCACCTGTGCGCTCTCCTCGTCATTGTATCAATGTCACTACCTATGCAAACTAGAAAGCAAAATTGAACTTGAACTGAATCGCTGCTTTCGGGTTGGGAGAGAAAGGTGGTCCGTGCCGTATCTAAATCAAGGTGCATTTTCCACGGGTAGATTTCCAATTTTCCTCTGTGTGCTTCTGCACCCGTGGGTCCGTACTTCTTCTTGCGTGGGAAAGCCCGACTTTCCAAGGATACCGCAGATCCTATGGCGATTTCTACCGTCGCAACCCCAACCAAATAATAACACGCCACTTGGGAGTTCCGTCCATGCTATTAGTTTCCATTAAGGCTGAGTTATTATCTGGACTAGACGACTTATGATTGCGGAGCGTACAGCAGAACCCTACTCGACCAAAAGACTAGCCAATGCCAACGAAGATATGAAGGAAAATCGAATGTCCATCAGGAGCAAAGCACTTCGAGTTTTCACTAATGTTGGAAACAGTAATGACGGCAAAAATTTTAAATATAAAATTCGCTGTTTCGCTGGTGGTATTAGCCCTCTGTTAGTTGGTGTGTGGACAGAAATTAGATTTCCTATTGGATAGCGCACGCAGCCGGCTTCCACGTTTTCTAAAAGAATGGTAACATTGAATAAAATCTCTGGAGATATGCACATGCATACCCTGAACGTTTTTGGCATACCTCAAACAAAGAAACTCACCATTGTAAATGAGTTTAACAAGCATCAGTTACTAGAAAAAGGTAGCCGCAAAGTATTTTATCCATAAATGAAACATAAAGATTGATAGCACATCATAAAAAGCGACAGTCGACTACCATTTTGGCTCCCGATCAGAATAAAAATAAAAAGTAAATACCAACAATCGATTTTTGAAAATAATGAGAAAAGGAAAGTACGGACCAAAGAACGAACGAGCGCCAATGAGCTTCGCTTATAAGCGACGGGATAATGGCCTATTGTGAAAGACGTCGTTGGATATCAGATACTATGCAATAACAGACGCACATAGGTTTTTCAGGTCCTCCTAGTAGGAGAAGTATATTGTGCTGTATATTTTCTTCATACAGTGCCCCTCAGTATCAAACGATTATTAGTTTGAATATAAAACTTCTTTGCAAATGTCACAACCCGGACTCTGAAGAACGATGAAAATCAAATCCGTGAATCCTTATTACTGATTCAGGATCTAAGTATTAGGGCCCTCTCACGCTTACCTCCAAGACGTTTCACTTCTCCGTTCTTCGAGTAGAACAGAAGTAAGTTTTCCTTCATGAAGTCGTAGTCCTGTTGACCGCATTCAAGATCCTCCATAGAGCCCGATTCTTCAGCATCGATTTCCTCCTCGGCTGAGATCTCCAGCGCTAAGAACGCGTATTCCACAAGATATTTCTACTAAAACTATCTACACATTCGTTTTCGAAGCAATAGTTTAACTTGAGTTATATTTAATCCATATACAACTTGTGTGCGGGCTCTTCCTTAACTGTTTTGCATTGAGATAATCGAATTCTTAGAACATCACAATTTAACGTTTACAATCAAGGAACACTCATTTCGCAAAAGGCTTTTCAAAACGGAGACATAGCGAATGATTTATTTTTGGTTTAAATATATCTATACAATTTTCTCATGTACAGTTGCACAGCTGTATATACGGGCGACAACTACGCGACCTAATCTAAGATAGAAAAGAAGACTGGAACAAACTGTGCAGTGCACTAACGGATTCTTTTGGCTAATCTATGGCCTCTATTAGCTACGGAAGTTCCATATTAATTAATATTACTGAATATAAGTACTGCAACTCCTGTATCTAATTAAATCCATGCAATAGAGCTTTCAAATAGGACATTATGAGTTTAGCGATACAGGTATTCTTCTTTATCCGGGTGACATGCACATATTTTTACATTGTTAATATTTCAGAACGTGCCACCAGCCTTTAATAAGTGCCGTTAGTTTCCACTAAAGACAGAAAATCCTGCCGAACAGATGCTGCGGGCACAGTTCTCTTTCTTGCTTTTAGCAGTTTGCCTTACTTAATTTTTCCACACCTTTGCCTAGAGAGGAGTGAGTTTCTCTCAAATCTTGAGATTTTTGTTACTTAATGCCCTACTTACAGTCTTTTAGCGACGTGCTGGAGGGTGATGATTTTTGAGTTGTTGTCGTTGTCGTGCTGCTAACTTCAATCCAAGCTAGATTTGGTTCCACCTGGTGACCGTTCTTCGACTTTTTTGTCTTCAATTGCGAGTTTTTCTTTCCAACTTGCTCTTTTTTCGAGAGTCCTTTGGTAACGGAATCTTTGGATAGTTTTTTCGATGGAAGGAAGTCCTTGTTTTTGTAACACGTTCTTTTACGATCAATCTAACAATTCCAGTCAACATTGCGGGAAGTTAATTTTAAGTAATTTAGAATTATATCTTTTAAACACTATCTAGTTCGTGGTCTGAAATGATCGTAGAGTTTATTGTTTAAGACTATCTTAGTAAACTCCAACGGCCAACTGCGCTACCTGGATGTCATCGTTGGATAAACAAGAAGCCCTTCGAAGTTCACAGTGGTTTGTGTAGGCCCGACCGTCGGTGCCGCAGATGAACTTTCTGCCCCTTCCTCCAGGAGGACATCGACGCTGGCAGACACATTCCGCGTCGCCGTCATCTGATACAACACACTCACGCCATCTACCGCACTCGCGAGAGTCACAAGGATCTTCTGCGTCTGCAACACAATAAATATGGCGTATCATTAAAAATATATGACTTAATAAGAATATATTTTTTGCCATTGAGGGTAAGCAATATGCTTATTTAAAAATCTGAGCTAAATTCTGTGCTATTCCCGTTAACTTCAGAGCGGCTTGGTATTTGGATTTCGTGACTATTAGATATTGGACAGCATTCTGGTACTCTACAAATAATACTTCTGATCGCATACAAATAAATCACAATGATTCTTCATTAATTTTTCAAAATAGGCATCAATACTGATGAAAAATTGTAATCAAATAAAGTATCCTCATCAGATCCAGAATGAATAACGCCTGTGTTCTTCTATTCCTTATTCATATACATCTTGGGGCTTCTGCCTTCATTCAAGCCCTAACAATCTCACGCAGCTACCACGGCAGTTTGCTCGCGCAGGTCCCCCTGCCCTCCTAAACAAGTCTCAAACCATCAGGGAGAGCAGACTTTGGTGCACAGCTAACTAGCCAAAAACAAAGCCAATTCTCTATCAGATACTCAAAAACTCCATCAGAGTGGGCTTTCCTCGTTCTCATTCGTCTTCTGATTCGACAGAAGTCATAAAACAGTGTTTGTCAGCAGTGACCGTCGGAAACAATGGCAGTCCGTGGTTCAGTTGTTTGTTTGTCCACCCACTTGTTCAAAACTCGAATGTTCTAGCCGGAACGTTTAGAATGGTGGACTTTCGGAGGAAGCTAAAGAAGAAGGAAGCCGGTTTTCAACGAACAGCGAGCGGTGCTCTGCCTGCTCGGAGCTAGAACCTTGATGGAAAAGCCGGCGAACGCCAAACAGGGAGCGCTATAGCAAACACCTTGTGTGGTCAGGAAAGGTGAAGCGGTTTGGCCGAGCCCAATTGTGTTGGGTTAAGATGACCCGCGTCAGACGAGGCATATGCCTTGGTTTCCTTGTCTGTATTTCCGTAGTCGGCAGCGCAGCAGTCGGCCAATTCTGGACAGGCCAGCCTAAAATTGTTCAGACAAAACTCGCTGGTCGCACTCAAGTTACGAGAATTGCTCCTTAAATTGCTTCTCCCACCTGTATTTGTAGTCCCTGATCGCAGAAATACAGATGGTCATGTGCGTAATGGGAGTATTGTCTAAAGCATTCATTTATTTAAAACCGTGTATACTGCATGCTCTTGTTGATAAAATTATTGATTTTTCGATAGTTCAATATCGAAACCTAAACCCAAGTTGGTCGTCCATCATCTTTCATTCATGATTACATATCAAAGCTGTTTACGAATAATTATCTGGGATAGCGAAATTGGTTTGACGGCTTTCTAAATGCTTAATTAATAGACCCATAGGCTACTACTACAAAACTATCGAATGCAAGAGTAGGCGCTTGAAACTAGAATTTGAGATAAAGGATTTCCATATGCACTCAGTCCCGATAAAGTCGATTTTGTATATCTATATATAATTTTTTAATTCAATCCGAATATGGAGTTGTTGTAATCTGTAACTCATTGAAATGAAAACAACTGATTTGTTTCAAATCATGGCTATTACGATGATGCGATAGAATGTCTACCACTAATGCAACTATTCAACTGAATTCATTTCAGCTAACTGAATTTCCCTTAAAATAAAATCTATACCAAGCCATAGGTCAATAGTCATTTAAGTCTATAGTCTAACAATTTTATCATACCTAGAATAGCCAAGCTACTTATTCTAGTTGGAAAATATAATTAACCAGCGGATTCGCCTTAGCCGACCTGATTACTAGGGTGCCTAGAAAACATCTGACTTGGCAGGCACGTGCCTCTCCACAAACCCATCCGTTCACCGAATTCCACGCAGTAAAGAAGAGAAGTCAGTGAAAGCATTAGTCCGAAATCTACCCAACCGACATGAGAATAGAATAAAGCAAAGTCGGTGAGGTAACAAATAGGAAGCAGTCGGCATAAGCGGACATTCGCTCGGAAAATAAGTCAAGACTAAAGGCTTGGCAGAAAAGTTGGCAGGCAGAACAACTAACTTATGTCAAAATGACACCCCGATTTCCCAGAATACGGTCATACATGACACTGCCCTCCCCTATCAAACTGAAACTCGGCCCTAAAGAGGTCGCTACGCCTCTGCTATTCCTGATACGCCACAGAGATGGAATCTTCTTTCCTCCGAAACTGGTGGCATTTCGTGTCGCTGCCACTGCTGCCGGTTTCCACGGCAGATGTCTTCGCGGTCTTCGCGACCGTGGACGAAGAGACACCATTGCTCATTCACCCCCCAGCCGGTACAATGGCGAACGCGACTGCTGTCTTTCATGTTCTTGACAGCGAAACCAGATGGGTCGTGAGAGAAGCAAGCCAGTGATGAAACGAACATCTTTTTGACGCGGGGAACAATCCAAAAAGGAATGACAAGATAGATCCTTTTAGTCTGCCTACCCTTTTTCCCCCTATTCTCGCAACACCCCCGACTGACTGACTAAATGAGTGGATGAAATGATTTTCAACGGAAGCAGTGTTTAGTTGAGTGATGATGCGAACTAGCGAGAAATGTCAATGAGTTAATAAGTCGGTGAAAACTAGCTGAGAGAAGGCAAAGTCTTGCCACAATACGCCTTCATAACGACTGGTGTAATAGGAAGACTCACATCTGGACTGCATACTGAGAATGCTCACGTCATCACTTCCCAGTGAACACCTGAGTTTCATTGCATATGTATCGCTAAAGAATGCACCAGGTTCACTGCTATATAGTGACATTCGCTACTCTTCTACGTCCACATCGTATACGGGTAATTAGTAATAAATAATCCAGTTTCACGTACGGTCCGTCAGCATGTCTCCAATCAACTCGCTAATGTACTAAGCTTAATTGACTTAGGACGTACGGGTGGAAACCGCCGTGCTATTACGGGTCGCATTACTTGGCTGATTGAAAGAAAGAAAGTGGTACGAACACATATGTCTTCTGCGTATGCTATTGGAAAGAGACCAACACTGTATTGCAGTTCGGCAATGTATCTTTTTTGACAAATATATATAGGGTCTGTACAAAGCCCCAGACTTTTTCAATCGTAATAAAATCATTTCTGGTTAAGATTTATCTTACTGTTCTTTTTTTATTGTAAGGCTGACGTCTACTCGACGACGCCTCTAAATCATCAGATCACTTTCTTATGGTCGTCAGGACACTGAATGTTTGTACAGTTATAGACAGCATGGCTAAATTTTGGCTAAAGGCCAGTTTGTACAAAGCGTTAAAGGAAGTTAGACGCATTTGATATATATTGTGGATTCATTCAATTATAGAATAAGTATATGGGATACCCCATCGATGCATAAACACCGTACCTTGTAAAGAGACATCCTCATCTTGCCCTTTTGGCTGATCATGACCGCTGCGTCCTGCGTTTAAAGATGTTGATTGCTGTTGTTGCATTCGCTTCAGCTCACTAGGAAATTCCCGAGCCGTTCCCCTTGAAGATTCTTCAGAACTCAATTCAGTTCGTTCACCTTCACTGGATCCCGTGACGGTCCCCTCCCGATAGTGGCGCGACTGAGTAATGGAAAACAGTATTGCTTAGTAATGCTATTGTCATTAGCATGTTGTTGCAAAACAATAGCTGATCACTTTTGTCAGCATTAATTATTGTGAGCAACAAATTTTTAGCTCGTAGCACTACTATTGCGCAATTTTTTATCACTTTTAACATATCAAGAAAAAACCGCAAATGTTTTCTACTTATTTCTTCTATTATTTTGTAAACGCTACAATGCCTTTAATCGATATTTAGCTTATTCGAACTTTAGTGTGGTTTGGCTGTACACGCCTTAATACCACTATATGCGCCAAAGTTCTCTTGTATTTTTTGAAAGTTATAAAAAGAGCCAGGCACCAAATATCAAAATAGTCAAATAGAAACTGCCGCTCAAGTTCGCTACGACAGTTACGTGCGTGCGTTTTCCATGTGCGTTACTTCCTGCCTTCAACATACGCTTAACTTATCGCAAAACTTTCGTTTAATTTTCAATTAAATGAGGTTCTATGTAGCATTGATTGTACTTATCAAGGTAGTCCAGCACTGTTTGCTTACTCATCTTTAAAAATGAAACTTACTCGAGCATCGATAAATGTGAATAGTCCCAGTGAGAGTAGTATTAGAAGCTGTGGTGAAGATAGCCGCCACCTCATCCTGAAAAAAGACAGAATAGCAAACATAACATCAGTATTTATATGACTATAGGAAAAAGTGGCAAGCGACACACCGTACAAGTCGAGCGTTAAATAAGGTACGCCTCTCACTTATATTGAGCTTCATTCAACGCCTCGCGCTATCCTTATCAACCTCATAATCTCCGCTTCGCTTTTAGTTTTTTCATCTGTACCACTTATCAGTAACATCAAAATCAATTTCCTGTGAAGTCTCGCTTTTTTGTCAGACGAAGGAAATAAAGTTTCTTTTTTTATTGCTCAAGGGGTGCTTCTCTTTCATTTAAATAGGCGTTCTTCTCCATTCTATGTAGCTATTTCACTTTTCCTCTCCGATCCCTTTTTTGGTAACTCCAGAATGCTGATCCTTGTGCCGCGTTGTTTTTACGAAGTGGGAAGGTTACGAAGTTGGCAGTTGAAAAGGAAAAAGTCCAAAGGGGAGCAACTACTTCCAATCCAATCGACCCGACCAACCAACCCACCGACCATCTTTATCGTCGCACAAATGGGTATAATTTTCATACAATCACTGATGCCTCTACGCGGCAATCCAACGGTTGCTGATTTCCGGCTGCCATCCAGCCCACGGTTTCTGTTCTCCTGTATCGCTCTTGTTGTTATCCATTCTTTCCCGTCGCCGTAGTCTCGTCCTCACCCTAGTCTGCACTTCACTAACACTACTATGGCGTGCAGAAACAACGTTAGTAACACCAACAGAAACGGAAGAGCGCGATAGAAAGCCTCCACCGGTTTCGACGGCGATAGTTCGCCCATCAGCCTTCGGCTTTGGCACCAGCCACGATTCCTCTTTTCCATCTCCACCCATTGAAAACGAGAGAACGAGGCAAAGCAAGACCGAAATGCCAACGATTGTATAACGGTGGGGAAAACTGCAGAGGGAGAGCCGAAAACAAAACGAGAAGATGACCTTGGTAGACTAGGGCAACTTGATAGGAAGAGATTTTTCTGCTTCGGGTTTGGTGCAGTCAGATTCGAAAGGTACTGCTCATACTTTTCGTTTCGAGTTCTGATTGGTCGAATTCGAAAGCTTTCCAGTAACGAGCTGGAAGAACGGAGAGGAAAAAGAGATACATGACTCAAGCATGTGGGAAAGTAAGAGAAGGAAATGTAGCAATGCTCTCAAAACCGGTCCTTTGTAAGGAGAATAGGTGGTTTTTCCTACAGCACTCGAAAGTGCGACTCGATCCGGGGTCCGTTTCAAGTGGTGCAAGTTCTCGAACCTTTCATCAGTGGCTTACGGCGCAAGCTAAAGAAGTTATATTGATGATATTTTGGAAAGCAACTTCTGTTACTGCAGATGTTGTAGCTTCGGCAAACATCAGTCAGCAACATGTTGATATTACACTATTGGAAAAAATAAAAAGAAACGGTGATATAGAAAACTCGACGCAATGCGGGTTTTTCACTGATTTCTTCATGGTATATGCAGAAAAAGTCGAAACCTAAAAATGCACACATTATGTTTCTAAAAAACTACAGATTGTAACGTATGCATCTGTTGATCTGTTCGCAAAGGATCTTTGAATTAATAACTCGCTCAGTTTATGATATTTATTATAAAAGACGCTTCCTATGACTGTTGTTGGTGCGTTGATGATTTGAGTGTATGCTTTAAACATGTAGTTCACGTTTTCTCATGATATTTAAACGAATTTCTCGAATAAATAGTGAGCAGACAAGTAAGCGAAACAATTCGTTTCACTATATACTAATAGCGACCGGACGATAAGTGGTTGCGATAATACAATCTTTAAATATGCGTATTAAAATCAGGCTTTTGAAGTTGCAAATTCTTCACGGTATTCAAACTGCCCTTTTTGAAGCACTTCTATGAATTGAACCACTTCGCTTATTTGCTCGCTATTTTAAGTGCAAATCCGTCTCGAGTAAAGATGCGCAAATAGAAGTGTTTTCGTAGCGAATATTTTGTAAAACGTGTGCAATCCTAAACCATTTTGCAGCCATATCTACAATGATTGCCACATAAATGACGACGTCTAAACAGATCTACTGTGTGCGACATATTCTCAAAACCCCTTCTTTCCCCCTGGCTTACAACGCAAGAGTTCTAAAGACGGTGCGAAGGACAAGTACAAGGACAATGTAAACGGCTTCAGCTGCCTTGGACTGGTAGCCAAATGCCGCTTCAGAGTAACACAAATACATAAATGCAAACTGGAATAGGAATCTTATGCCAAAACGGGAAAAGTGCGATTGCCCCGTAAAAATATCGGGTGTTGTTACCGGTACTTAAGACTTGGACTGGCAGTAAGTTGCTTTTACAGTTTTGCGTATCATAGTTTATCTATCCTTTGTCCTTCGACAGCTATTCCGTCAACAAACATATATCTCAACGCCAACAACCTTTTCACGAGAAGAACAGCAGTAACGACCATTACGCTCGTGGATTTTCGAGTTCTCTTTAAAGGTACTGACAAAGAGTTCCACTCTCACAAAACTGTGTAGCATAAAAAAACACGTAAATAAGATATACGACAACGGGTTCTTCTCCTCGAGAATGAAACCGGATTTTGTAGTAAAATGCAGTAGCGACGGAAATAATATTCCTAACTTTTGTCAAGCAAACGGCTGAATAAGCCGAAATCTGTCAGTCTTCGAAAAAGCGACATTGTGGCATTTGTGACGACGAAAGGAATGGAGCAGTAAATGCTAAAGAGTACAGTCTGAGGGAAGGGCAAAGACTGCGAAAGCGACTGATGTTACGTATACGTTCTGTACTTCTAAACGACAAAGTTGTCGCTAGTAAAAAATATCTATATCCTTATAAGTCTCAGACTTTGAATTAACCGGTCAATCAACGATAAGTGTTCTAATATTATAAGAAAATTCGACGTTTGCAAGAGTGAACACTAAACTAATTAAAAAAAAATTTCTGTTAATGAGATGTTAACATTCGGCGGCTGCATGGACAAAAGCTAACCAAACGTAACCTAAATTAGACTCAAAAGCGGCACGAAAGCTAAATCTTCACAACGATACAGCAGTAAAGGCCGATCAAAGCAAACCTAAATTGTAATCGAGTTGATTCCAAATAGCACTAATACCTACCAACGTTAGGTTAGGTGGCGATGCAAATGAAAGATGCGTATAGATGATTTATCGCGCAGATATTCCGGTGAATTCCACTCTGTCAATAAACATTCTAAATTCTAGGAAACATATCGAATTCCTAATCAATGTCTGATCAAATCAAGTAGTCTTAAGCAATAAGCAGGCACACTATCCTATGAAATAGGAATACATAATTCATATGCCTTTGAGCCCCAGTGAAGGTAAATATTCTATAGCATATCAAACAAAATAACACCAACACTGCATCGTGACTTTAGAATGGCTTTACTTATGGTTTCGCAGTATTACAGCATGTATCGGACTAATTAGCGCCGTTAGGCGTTCCTCTTGAAGTTGGAGGCGAAAGTTAGAAGCCTTCTACGGGTCCGTAATTCATGCTCTCTTTCTTTTCTTTTGTCTGACGGCAAACTCCTTTGTTCGATCCAATTCAGCAGCGTAAATTTTATCATTCGCAAAGTCACCCGCATTCTCCTAGCCCATCAATCTGTCTTTCGAACGTGAAACGACTGAAATTCAAATGACCGTTCACGTTGCTGTTGTCCTCGTTACTTCGAGACGTCGATGCAGAATTTCGTAAACACAGAAGTGAATCGAGAATTGTGCTTGCGCATGTTTGTTTAGAGCTCTACAATTGCAGTAAATAAAGTAAAGATTGTACATGACCGCCTTCATCGTAGCGTTAAATGGGCCGGCCGCTACTGTTTCTCACCGCTTTTGCGCCTACTCAGTTTCAAGTGTGGCTTGGTGGTATCTCGGTGTAAAGTCGTGTGGCGGAGTCCCAATCCTGAGTTCAATGTTCATCCCATCCAGCCTGCTTGTTCTACGATGCTACAGAAGTTGTCGCACTTCGCGGGTCCACTGCCTTTGTTTTGAATAGGCTGCGAATGCAATCTTTCACGGCAGGAGTTATTATGCTGTTGTAGTTGCACTTGAAGCAGCTAAAGCACTGCATGAGGTAAAGTTTCATAAACACACAAACAAACGCCTACGTCTAACAAGGATCTTTTAATTTTCAGATTAAACGAGCAGCGGGAGGGAATGAAATATATATATATATATATATATATATATATATAGAAAGAGAAAGAGCGTAAAATAAATTTGAAATACATGCAGATTGCATACACTTATTATCGATCTGTACGTTTAGTCTAAACTACATTATTGTAAAACGAGAATCCGAGTCATATAATCAAATAAAGCACATTTTGAGATTAAACGTTGTGCATATATGCGTTGCACGTTATTCATGTTACTTTAAAGGAATACATGAGACAGAAAGCAGTAAAGACAATATCTTGAACACATGCCTCTATTTCAGTAGACTGAAGAGGACTACTGTCTTGACGGCATCGTTTGTCTTTCTTTTATCTTTCCTTCGGTCACTCATAACCATTATCGTAGTGTGTACAATCCGAGCGCAGAATAGAGAACGCTAATTATCACGGCTATTGATTTAACGGCAAAGAATGCATAAGTCCGAGGGTAAGATTTCTTTCATGTAAAATAATAGTAATGATAATATGAATGTTATTATTATCGGTACTATTAATATAAACACATCAAACAAGATTCCATTTTACAGACCGCAATTCTTAATCTTATCGCATAATTCTGCTATGGCAATTTTATTATTGAGCACATGACTGTACATGTGATTTACTTAGATGAACGTTCTCTCTACCTGACTGATGATTCTCGTCCTTTTTGAAACGACCCCTAACCTTTCTGCATAGCCGCTTAGTGATTGGATGGAATCATGCTGCGGCGGCACGTGACACCTCCCATAGGTGATGCGGGCCTTGCTAAGGCGCCTGGACGACACGAACACCCCACCATGGGTCAAGTTGATGTCCCACTGTCCAGGGTGGCAAGGCGTCGTTGCAATAAGAGTAAATCCATTCAAACATACCCACCCTGCACAACACGAATATAAGACACACACGTACAGAGACACACTAACACAAGTATATCAACTCGGTGTAGGCGGCTCATATCCAATCCGCATGGCCTTTTCCGATAAATCCTACATCCGACAATGTCAGCTAACGTAGCAGAACTAGAAGTTCGTTCACCCTCTCCTGATCGATACCGGTCTTAATGTAGCCCTTGAGCCGATGATTAAACGACTTGGTCGATTGCGTTTTCCTGCCCCTGAACAACTTCTCGACTCAACTGGTTGTTATGGGGAGCAATACTGGACCGACGCAGTAGCGAGTAGACTCGCTACTCGTATATCAGGACATCAGAAACAACTCATGTTGACTCGATGGGCGGGAAAGTAGTCGAGCACACCAGTTAGCCCATTCAAATTAACGCCAAAACCAATTCGCTCATGGTACGTGCTTAGGCAGCGTACAGCAGTAATTCCATTTACACTTAACATATTTGTATCTTCCGTAGGAACTCCTTTATCAAATTCCCTATTTACGTTATCTTGTAAATACAGTATCACTCATCGTCAGTTCCATATTTTTTCTCAAATTGAAGGGAATAGCTGCGTTTAAGATTCCGCTCAACCAGTCTCTACATCTTCCACTCGGCAGTACTTCTCCATAGAAAGTGCTTAAATATGCCTGTCCTTAGATATAGTTTGCCCGTCTAGTTCTAGGTCGCCGTTCTTATTAACGGATTGTCTACAGGACGACAATTCAAATGTTTGGTGCTCGGTTAAAAAAGATTGTTCCCAAATATACTTCACGACTTATTTCAATTTGTATATTCTAGAGCTATGTAGATAAGTACAGGTATACTTAATATATGAAAATAAAGCTTGTCAGTCGGCTTAGCCTGCCCTCTACATGGTCTAGCTTCTTTACTGTCGCATTTCTAAATGGCGCAAATTAGCATATTCATACAGGGCATCCTTTTAATCCCTCTTGCGCACTACCTCAACCTAACTATATGGACTACGAGTTTCCGTTCTCGTAGAGTTTTTAAGATCATCTATACAATAATAACTGTGTGCTGGATTCCTTTTATTATTACTCAGCATAATTGTACTTTTGTTCAGAGTTTTCGGTAAATAATACAAACAAAAATAGAAGCTTATCGAGTCGTCCCTTCCCCTCACATTGCTAGTATAGTATTATATGCAATACGTTATGAATGCACAAATCAACCGAGCGATTTCATTTATTCGCCTCCAGTATTCCTTGCAAACCGAACCAATCCACCAGAAGAATGATAAAATTATAAACAGTGGGCTAACAATAGCGACTGGTCCATCTGAAGGTTTTCTTCAAAAGGGCTTTAAATATACCGCTTTCCTCTCTTACTCAGTTTAGGGGCGTATGAAGTGAGTTGAATGCATCCGTATAGTTCGCCTGGGCAAACTGGGTTCAGTGATATGGGTGCGGTAAGACTACCACTTTTATTAGTGAATGTATCATCGCACACACAACACATACACACAGCCTACTGCGGCCATACGCGTAGTTATGAGAGCCCTCCACCGAATAAAGAAAAATCGCACGTGGCTGTGGGGTATCCACAGTCATTTTGAAATAAGGGCGGACAGTATAGAAGGTGCAAACGAAAGCTCAATGAATGTAATGATCGCAAACGGTGTTCAAGATGCATTTTGCATGTCCAAGATCGACGGGCATCTCGAGCGCACCACAGGGCCCAATCGGATTGTATACGTCATTGCAGGCAAAGTGGTCTGGAGCAATACGTGTGTATACAACTATAACATGTAAAAGAAAGCATACGCCACGATAGTTCGGTTGAGATCAACAGCGGTGTCATTTTAGCCGTAGGCGAAGCAAACTCAGATAGTCAATGCGACTTCTCGTAGTAGGCCTTATAGCGGCAGTGTGTTTGCTTCACCCGCGCATAACGACCACCTTGAAGCCAACAACAACGCAAATCCTCGCTGTTTTAAGCTGAGGTTATGAGGGTGCGCACACTTTTTCACCCCTTAACAATAAAGGCGTCGCTTAAAACACCGAGGTAGATATTGCAAATCTACAGGATGCGTCCTGCACATCTGTGCAAAAATACAAATTACTGTGATACAACATGAGTTAGAACAGTTACTTTCATGTCAATCCATATAAATATCTAGCAGATCTACATCCATGCGTAATTATGTAACCAGTATTGAAGCCAAAGGGTGAATTTTTAGAATTCGGTGAATGGCAAATCAGAATTACTAGTTATCACTAGGGGCTGCCTGGAATATGTTGTGCACTTTATCAATTGCCGGAAATGTAGGAAGATGAGGTTTGCCGTATTAAAGTAATTACATATATATATGTGTGTCTCACCCTTTCGTTACCGGTCATTGCTTAATATGCCACGCTGCCGTGTTTGGCATTGAGCCTTCTTAATTCCATACCAACCTCCTCGACGGGACATTCGATAGTCTTTCGCCGGCGTGCCCCTTCATATGCACACCCTGTTTGCGTATGATTGCCATCCCTGCATGTTTTTCGCTACCATGGAGCGTTAGGGCACACTAAAGATTCCGGCAATAAAATAGTTTCTTTTCTTCACTCCACTTCCCTGCGTCGCCGATTTTTTAAGATTTGACAGGTCTCTTTACCTTCCACACTCCGGAACAGCAATGGCACTCAGAAAACAGTTTATTTAATTCGTTGTTGTTGTTCGCTCACTATGTCGCTGACAATGTCGAAATACCACTGCAGTCTTCTGCGAACGTGCCAAACCGTCCATTCAAACTATGATCATCACGAGCGGCTGCTTAACTTTTCCCGTAGAAAGAATTCCAATGAAAAGTAAGTATTCATTCTTATAAAAAAAATTCAATTTCGCTACTTGTATAAGTAAGTACAATTAGCGTTAACTTGCGCATGTGCCAAAAAGGAGCCGTCCTTGATTTAATTGGTAAATCTTAATAGATACTCAGAACTTACGGAGCGTCAGTTGATATACGATACATGCGCTCTCCATACGGCGTATATTTAGGAAAAAATTTGCAAACATTTTTCCAAACAGCTTGTGCATGCAAAATGTCATTGGTATCCATGAATTTGTTCGATTCATTTAAAATATAAATATGAGCATTTAAACATGTTTACTGCTTTATACAAATGACGATTGGTTTACTCATTTTTTGCAGTCTTTTTTAGTTTCAGTAAAGGCATCAGAGAATAACTCTCCCAGCATGCGAACAGTCGTGTACACTCCATGAGAATTTTCCCTGTCTTGTTTATTTATAAGGCACGGGTAACATTTTACGCAAGCGTTCACTATACAAGCTGTAATAAAATATAACTACTTCAGTAATATAACATTATTATTTATAAATCATACATAAACTATATATTATTTCATAAACAGCTATATGTTGCAACAGATCGACAACCAGTTGGACATACGGAACAAGGAATTACGTTTTAGGGCATATGTTATGAATTCACTATAGCATATGCGGTACTGCGATTATTGTTCAGGGTGTTTGATCGGATAGTTCGAAATTGTGTGCTGACAGGGTGCTCGAAAATTTCTATAATGCAATAGTACTATAATACTATCTCGAGTGTTGTTCTATATTCAACCGTAATACACAGGATCGGAAAACTATTAACTATAGTTTGTACTTGAATTATTGGTATCCTCTATACAGTTAATTATATTTTTTATGTTTTGCGGTGTCTTGGTGTTTGTGGTTTGCTAAATACCTCCAAAGATGTTTCAAAAATTTCTTCGAAATTTTTTTGTTGTCTATCTTACTGTAAGCACCTAAAGATGTGTTGCCAATTTCTACGCACAGCTCAAAGAGCATAAATTATGCTTCGTTATAAATTATAGTAATAGTTTGATGCGCTCACCTTCACATATGCGACATTTTTTTATAGGGGCTTTGGGTAATGCTGTTAGCACTAGGACATCATTGCAACCACTCAGTGACTAGTGTGAGACTTACAAACCCACTACATATTCGACATTTGTCCCTCGGGACTCGACCTGATCCACACACAGCCAGAAAGAAGCTCTTGAAGAGTCTGCGTGCAGGCTCTCTAAGTTGGAATTGGGTTCCAGCACAAAACGGGGTGTGTCTTCTAACAATTTTTAGGCGTACAACTTTAGTAAATATTGTAACGATTAAATATAATTCCATTCAGGTAAATGTCAGCGTCGATTTAAAAAGCCTTGGCTGAATAAAGGTGACTGAATGTTTACGAAATAGTTCAGAGATCTAATAAAAAAAATACTATGCGTAAATCTATCCTAGCTAATGAGGGTCTGCATATACTAAGCATAGTCGTTTAGAATTTAGGCACCAAAATATCATGCCAACTTTACCAGTGTTACTTATTCGTTATATGTAAAGATTCCATTAGGCTTGACTAATATTCTTTAAACAATCTTGACCAGTTTTACTAACGAGTTACTTTCGTTAGCTAATATTGAATAACCAGATAATCAGATCTTTCGCTTACAAGGGTTTGCTGACCGCATCCCTATGAAAAATGGCCCCGAGACTTATTTAGACCTCAAGTAATAGTTTCCTCATAGCAATAGTCGCTTGTATCACGATATCACAGCATCTGTAGGCGTGTGTAAATCTTCGTAAGCAGTAGTTTGTGGTTCTTTGCTCAGTTTATACAAGTCAATAAGTGCATGCACACTCCTTCTAGATTTCAAAAATCTGTTACGGGAACCTTATTTAGGTGCATACAAATAAATACGAGTAGATACAGAGCTCTCGACCTTCTCAATTCTGTGACACTTAACGCTGTATAGGTTACCCGTCTGCCAGTGGTATCTGGAATAGGAGCCAGAAGGGTAAATGGAGGAGGGAGACTTGAGGACCTTGTGTATTGGGGAAGATGTAAGCTCGTCTAGTGCACCTGTTTTAGGTAGATGGGATAGCTCAGGTAAATGGAGTGTCTTGACGCGAGCACGGAGAAAAAAAGACCCGGTACACCCGTAAGGACAAGTGAAAGGAATGCTTCCCTGACCGACGGATGATAGTCGAGCAATACAGCACTAAGTTAAAAGATATGCTATGCCGAACTTGTGTATGGACACCTTCACCGCTATTTCATCACTGCCTCTGCATAGCGGATGGGGGCTTCGTCTTTCCTGTCTATAACAGCGTTGGCCGCCTCGTGATTCGTCCTACTCTGAGTTCCTATTTGTGTGTCACCCATAGCTGTTGCTTCGTACGAAAAAGTCGCAGAGCGGAGCGACGATGGTTGCTGGCGGGACCCCTTTGGTCCTCCCTGCTCATCTTTCTCCTTCTGTCACTCTAAAATCTAAATTTCAATTCATTACTATAATGAGGAGTGTGGGTTAGAAGTGAGTTTGCATCAACAGAGACAGTGTGTGCATGTGCCTGTGTTCACAAGGATATTGGGTGTATGATAAAGTATGTAAACCATTCCTATGCGCTTAAAAAAGTTAAAGCGCCGTTAATGCTGCCTATAGCTTGGGGGTTATTTTCGTAACTCGCGTACTTTTTCAGAAAATATATATATATATATATATATAATTTTATTCTCACACTCTGTGTCGCGCTTGTAATATACACTTAAATATCTTTCAACATTTCTTCCCAGGATAGCAGTAACACAACACTTTGGCATAAAACTAGTATATGGTGCCGTTAACGCCCCTTGTTAATTGCCATACCTTCACAGACAGCATCTGCCGCTAGGTGACTGGGTGCCTGCCCTAAACAATGCCAATTCGCTTGAGCGATAAATAAGATAACGAAATAGAAGATCAAAGAGTGTGGGCTGAAAAGGCGAGAAAAACCAGAAGAGGTGATTTTTGACCTGCCGCAGGTCGGCTCAATTGACATCGTAGAATGAAAGAACCCTGTCAGCATTTGAAGGACAAAAGCTGCAGCGGTGACGGCAGCAACCGAGCAATATAAGAGTCTGGCCTAGTACTGTTTATTACGTAACCTTGACAACGTAAAGGAAAGACCAGCCGAAAGAAATCGAAAAGAACTGCCCTGTCCGGCCCAAAGGCCACGAAAAAGAAAGCCGAAGATCAAGAAAGAACAACAGCCAAGGGGGCAGTCAACAAGGTTTTGCATGTCGAAGAAGGGAAGAGGGTTATTTAAACATCTTGTGTGGGAGCGCATACATAATACATCAAGTACTGTGTGACCCTACCAATTGGTTAGTTAGTCTGATATATAGGCCTATCATTGTAGAATTACTCAATAACAAAACGAGGCCTTTGGGAGGTCGTTTTATATTATTTATATTTCTTTAACCCGATAATTCTATTTTGAGTCCTGCGATTATGATTGGGCAAGTTCAATGAGCATAGTTATTTATTGCTTAGTAGACTTTAAGCTTACTTAAAAGAAATATTTGCTTGTTTAGTTAGTCTCATGAGAACGATTTAAAGTTCTTAAAATTTCCTATATTGGTATGAAAATAATGTGTGTATTGATGTAAGGGATGGCGAGTAGTCTAAAAGCGGCAGGATCATAATAACTAGCTGGAGCATGTTGTTTAAAACATTAAACTTCATAAAGAGCCATTTAAGAAATTGCGCTGTGATACGTTAAGTACTACATGACAAATAAGCTTTATCTACGAAGCAATCATGACGTTGTATGTGTCAAACTTAGAAAACTGACTGAATCAGATTGCCGCACGGACGTATGAATGGTGGTTCATTCCTAATAGTTCGAAAAAGACAAAACGGCTAGATAAGAATTGACCAGATAACCAACGAGGCTCGAAGCAAGCATCGTCAGGGGGCGAATGATTGTCTGCCCACGTGTGCAGCAGTATGCGGGGTGTAGCGGAATGATCTGTCATCAGCGTGAGTAACTTACGAGGTCTTCGGGGTCAGCCGTCGGTCGGCCATCCAAGACTTCGGGGTCAGGCCACTCAGACATTACTACAAGCAAGACGAAAAATTGCCCATCTCATAGCAGCTACAGCAGCTACCCCACAAATGCCCTTTCCTTGTCCGCGTTGCCCTGCTGTGCCTCGCTCCTCTAAGCCACGTAGCTAGCAACCGTCCGACCGGGAAATGGCTGGCAGCAACTACGGAGTCATATATCTTCATGAGGTCTAATACGGTGGGTAGCGAGCATGGTGACTGTCTGCTGGGTGGGGTGGCGGCGCCTTCAACAGCACCGTGACTGCCGTCCTCAAAGCCGGTCATATGTTACATCGTCGAACACCCCTCCATACGCTTGATCATATGTTACAAATGGTCGAACCGCTTTGCTCACACACACCAGAACGATCTTGTTGTATGTTTTGAGCTGACTCCCTAAAACCCATTACCCAGATGATCCCTATTTACCCTCTCCCCTGAGCCATTTAGCGCCGTCTAGTTTGTTCTCCATCTTGATATTCAACCGAAGGAGAGAAAATAAGCGATGTCACAGCCTCTGGCTGGTGCCTCTTCCAATGCTAGACGCTACTGGCCGGTTTTTGGTAGCCGCTTGCTTAATTGTGGCAAGCACATAGTGGTGTCTAACAATCGTTGATAGGATTCATATACACTCATCATTCGTCAGCAATTATAGCAGTAGCGCGAAAAGCTCCATTAGTTTATGAGGCAATGTCGACCAGCGGCTGGCCTCTTCGACTTACTCCACGATTCCACTCTTTGTTTGGCAGCCCCCGCTTGCCTACTGTGGCGCTTGATACCACTGGTTCACCAAATAACGCTATTGCAGAGAGCGGAAAACATACAACTCCCTTTGTCTGTCTTTATTTTCTGCTGTTGCTTCTATTGTCATTGAAACACAGTATTAATCTTATAAATAGCAGGTACGAGTTGCTTCTAGTGGCATACTTTTGGTGCATCACACTTTTTTCCAGTGCATGTAACAGCAAATGCGCACGCAAGACAGGAGCTTTGCTTTTATTGGTCGCAGGCTGCACGTCTCGTCCGTACTTAAGGTTCATGTCATTTTCCTGCATATTAAACTTGGTACAAACAAAATACTTGGCAGATGTGATATAACCATTTAACCTAATAACAGAACAAATTCTGATAAAGAAAAACTTTCTAAGGAAAATTTTCTTTGAGTGCCGAACTCTGAAGGCACTCGGGCTTACCTAATGATCTTACAGGGCAGGTCATAAAAATTTAATACCATATCAAATGACCGACAGCGGCCCAACATGATCAAACTTTAGCAAAGCGTGCTACTAAATTTTGGGGGAGATCAGGTATAACTACTCTAATGTGCGCCTTTCAGCTAACTTTGAAGTTGCTAATCAATGGCAGGAAAATCTCTCCCATAAATCAGTTAGCTAGAAGGCGTGTGTTTAAAAAAAGTTGCTTTTTGATCAGTGGAGTTTTTACGATAAAATGCATTTTTAATTTCCACCAACGATTTTGAATGTTTTATAGAAAAGCTCACAATTCTATTTCCATTATTTTCCAAGCTTGCCTTGCTTGAATGTTTTTAGTCTTAGAAAGAAATGAACTACTTGGAACAAATTTCATGACTTCTCCAAAACAGGTCTAACGGCTAGGTATTATATGCTGCGAGCACCGGGCAGTCAAGTATAAAGAAGCACTAGCCTAAGCTACTGAAAGAACTTCTTTAAAATGTACTATAAATTGTTTTACAGGAAAATTCCAGTTTGCACTCTCATTCAGAATACGACCCATTCTCTTAATCTTATTGGCACTAAACGAAAACGCTGTAGACACTCTGCCATTACACGTTCATTCGTCCCATAGTAAGGATAGACGAATATTTTGGCTATAAGCACCCTGGTCCATGTGTGGTCGTGTCTGTACGCCGAACGGATGAGCAGGAATTGTCTTTGTGTGAGTATGTGGAAGCAACGATATGGCCTCGGTAGGCCTTGCTTGTTGCCAGGCGCAAAGTCTTGGGGCTGTCCGCCTGCCTGAGCTTCTTTTGTTGTCTCTCATCCTTCTTCCGGATGGACGTCATTGTGGCCATGTTCCGACCATTGTGCTTTTGCAGACACCGTTGCTGACGCTACCACTGCTGTCGCCTCTGCCTTTGTGCTTGCGTTATGTTGTACCGTTGCTGCTCGTGTCTTGTTGTTGATAAACTTGTCGGAACAGGGAATTGCTTGCAAGAGATTCGCGGGTATTTGGACCGGACCAAAAGGGCCGGGGGCTAAAAGGGGGCACACTATGGGGGCATCATGAGAAGCGGCAATGCCCCCGGCAAGGTTCTTTCTGGCACGTTCGACCATCTGAACGATGCATTTAGCCCAAACAACAATTATGATGGAACAATGGCCAATGTACAACAATAGTAATCATAATGAAAATTTACATACTATGAATGCAGGCCACTAATATTTCAGGAAAGGGTTAATGATAAAAGTGAATACACACGAATGGGAAAACGACCGTTCACTAAAACCATTTTGTACTGCCAAATTGTACTGCCAGTGACAACTGAAGCAATAGAAGCAATGAACAACTGTCGGCTAAGAAAACAAAATTTAATTATATGAAAATAACTTGTAATTTAACATAAGAAACGCGTTTTGTTTTTACATTTGAACTCCTGTGCTTCGACAATGGGTGAGCAGATAGTATTGCTTCCAAAGTCCTAAAGAAAAAAGAAAACCCAACTACGACAACATTTGATCTCGCGAGATGTCTAGGTCTAAATAAAAAATCTAACAATTTTTAAACATAGAGTTTCTAAGAGATTTCAACACTAGCCAGAAAAGGTTCATGAAATTTATACAAGTATGAATTTTAGTTCTATTAGAACACAATTAGCCTCCCAGTTAAACTTGTGTAATAATTATAGTTACATTTGCATGTGTAATAGTCAGTTCAAGAGTTAAAGCTCTGTATTGAGCCAACCAGTGTGTTTTCGTAATAGAGCCTGACGTGAATGGTGGTCCAGATAAATTCTCCGTCTGTTTGCTTGGCCTATCAACAAAATGAGCTTTCTGAAATTAATGAGATTAAAAACCTCGAAACCACATTTTTGCTTTTCCCCACGGTTATCATAGTCACTTACATCACCGACGCTTAAGTCAGATAAAAGAAAAATGTAACAATGGTGGGGTTTCTTCTTCTTTTCTCAATGAGTACTCTACCCTATCCACAGCTGATGTGAGATACCAAGAGAGGTTTGACAAACGATTCTGCGAAGATGATATCCATTGTCGATGTCGCTTGTTGGACTTCAGGAGCGCGTAGAGGCGTCTATCGAAACGTCCCATCCACATATCAATGTTTTGTGTCCGAACTTCCTTTTTTTTGGGTCTAAACTGCAGTCCAAATCGAAGGAGTGAGAGTCACAAGTGTGACTCATAGACTATAAGAATGGGAGGGACGATTGGCATTTCGCCAAGTTTGGTGAACATCGTTCGACTGAACTCCTGGCTGATCGCAGCCCAGTCAGGCGGCATCGTCATCGGAGGGTTCAAGGACGCAGAATTCCCACTGGAAAAACGAATCCCTTTCACTATCTTTTAAAACGTCCGGAAGTCCGTTCTCTTTGCTATTGGCTATCATGCCAAGGCGGGTGCCCCACGGTGACCCGGGACCTACGGTCAAGAAGAGCATCTACGTCGTCAATAGGTAGAACGACTATAAAAAGAAAGGAGCAACACGTACAGATTTGAAAACCTCAGACATTTATCTATGATTAAGGTGAGAATTACAATGAATGAAGACGTGCGTTGCAGATCACATCGATCACTATATTGAAATTCTATTACGGTCAACGCGAACGCATATTCTGCCAGCTTACGTTGTAGGCCACATTGAATCGTTGTTTTTTCTATTTGATTAGTCTTTGTCAAAAAGAAGCACGAAATGTGACGCTATTATGAACGATTTTACAATTAAATAAATAGATCCAAATAAAGAAAGCAGCCATTTGCTATAAATAAAGTTAAATATGCTCGCAAATTTCATCTAGAATAAAAATACTTGAAAAAGTTTATACGGATAACAAGTATGAGCTAACTATGTTTTTCTTCGACTACTACTTGCCAGATTGTAAGCCTTCTCGGCGAAAAATCATTGTGCCTTCAGAGAACACTGTATACTGACCACGACATAATCGATCAGATGAAAACGAAACGATAAGAAACAATTGGACAATCTAGCCACAAATCACGCGAAATGCACACTCAAAAAGCTTCTAGATGTATTCATATGACCTGTTAAGAATTTACTGGTAAAGCGTGCACTTTAAATTACCTCCTACTGACTACACTTTCAAGACAACCACTGTACTTTCACTGCAGTCAACTTCTTCAAATTGAAATGTATTGGGCGTCACGTAATATGCACGTACAAATTAACAAAAACAAACTAATCTATTCAACATATTTTATAGAGCTAATTCATACGTATTCAAAATTATTGATCATTTCTTGTTCTCTTTTTTTGAGACAAAGAACACAGCTAAAAATCACAGTGACTAATGTTGGCGTTTAACAGCTACCCTTCTCTCCCTGTACAACTCCATGTTCAACTATCATCCGCGTTCATTCTCATCTAATGACTCCTGCAACAATTGACAAATCGGTTTAAGTAGCAGAAAAAATTTGATCATGATCTACGCACTGTACTAATAGGTTGCTGTAGCACTATAATCTTTTACCAGCTAGCGCCAACCATCGGCTCACTAACATCAGTTGTACCACGAGAGCTCTTTTGCAAGCATGTATTCGTTAAGGCCATGGGCGCGCCGCTAGTGTCCTTTATATAAGGCTCGTTCACCAGTCTGTACGCGAATGTCAGGCTTGCTTCCTGTCGACAACACCAAGGTGGCACCTTTGACTTCGTCATCGTCGTTACTGAGCAACGGGTAGGCGCTTCTGGTTGGTACTTGGCCGGGGAAGATTATGCTAATGGGAGCTGCACGCCCCTCAGCATTGCAGCAGCGTCAAGCTCTGCGACAGCCTGTCTTCTTCGTCTTCTACCCTACAGCTTTTCTGCCGTAGAAATAAAGAGTGAGGCCTTTCAGGAAAACTTGAAAAAGCGGAGGAGGTGATGGGTAGCCATGGGCTTAGTTAGGGTTTGGGGCTTTGCTATGGAATCTCTCCACGAATCGGCCCTCCGAGCCTGCCGGAGCCTACTGGAGCGTCCTGCCGCAGGATACTGCCGACCGATTCTTCGGTGGACGCCTTCCGATAAGTCGCCGCCCGTCATTCGTCTGAACTTCAGAAAGTTTCGTAAGGCTGATCGCTCGCGAACGGAGAACCGAGAGATGGTAGAAGGGCTGTTTCGGAGGGGAAGTGTTAGCCACTTTTTGCCTCCGTTCTCCGCCCCGTTCGGCGCCCTATCTTCATCCCCAAAGTTAAAGCGAGCCTTTTTGGCTGGTTCCCAGTAGCTGCTGTTCCATTTCTGTGCGTCGATTCGCTCATAGGTTAGTTGGCAGGACCAAACTAGAACGTGGGTTTCGTTCAAAGTGCTGCCGTGGAGACGGTACACCGCTTGCTCGCTTCAGCAAAAAGAAGTCCTAAGTCTTGGCCTTGGTGGTGTGAACTCGTACACCATTTTTTCTTTTTTACATCGACTTCGAGACCCTCCCATTGCTCCTTTCAGTTTTAGTTGTTCACTTAATTTTCGTTTTATTTCTTAGTTATCCTTGACCTCGCGCAAACACTTACTTAGTGCGTCTCTTTCTCTTCACAGGAAGATATAGGACTGAGTCTTTCAGTTTGAATATACACTAATCCGAACGGATTTAGCAATGAAAGGGAAATTTAAAACGCTAGAAAGATGTGACGAGTACGATTGAGAATAAAAAACGGTGAATTTTTCTCCTCACGTTTCCCTTGACTTATACTATCCAGCAACCTTATAGAGCAATTTAATTTGGATATATATATATATATATATATATATATATA
>MNPL01007847.1:38880-48999 GCA_002081605.1 Tropilaelaps mercedesae | reverse complement strand
GCGGAGTTGTTGAAAAATTAAGGACACAACTCAAATATGCCCGCCAGTCGATATAGCGTGGCCGTGCCTTCGGGAGGTTGGCAGTGAAGTTGCTGATCAAGACGTGAAGCTTCTCACGAGAATTGACAAACAATCCAACAATAAGACTGGGGTGAGACCGCGCATCCGAAGAAGCGTTTAGCCCCTTCAGGAGCAAGTTTTGCACTACGAACTTGAAACACGCCTAGACCTGGCGGGCACCCGAAAAGGTCTATTCAGACACTTGAGACACCCATACCGGTACCTGAATTTTTTTTAAGAACGCGCCCGCTTCAATCTTGTAGAAGACAGTACAAATGAAAATTGTCCTCTAGTGGCGAAACAGAAGTACGCAATAATAATCACGTCGACCACTAGAAAATATTGAGTCGTTTGTGCCACCCTCATCCGAGAAACACAGGAGATACGAGGGTGACATTACACGATGAGGCTCAACGAACATAACAGCACTCCTTGAAAACGATCAGCTTCACAAAACAGCCACCCACTAAGACACCCCGTAGTAGACTCAGCGTCGTAGTGACGCGTCTGTCAATGTTCAATTTAGCGAGCAGACGCTAATCTAAATGAACGAACAAACAAAACAATGACAGGCAGACAACCATCGAGTCAAGCACACACCGCGAACAAATTCACCCATCCAACAGTCCGTACTCAGGAGGGATGGCTGATGTTCAATGAGAGAGAGCCTCATGTTGTTCCTCTCTCATCGTATCGTAACTTGTGACAACGTAGCAGTTCACTAATTGCTAAAATGAACTTGCCTGACATCACGCACACTAACTATGAATTACGGGCGATCGAACATCTTCGACGTGCCGACCGCTAAGGGCGCACTACGATAGTCATCCACTCGTCGAAGTTCAAGTGCTACCAAAACATCGACTACGCTAAATTGGCTGTTTGTCTGTTTATTTGTTGCCAGGATTGTTAACAACGAGCACCGCCCACACAGACATGAGCAGCGGCTTGAGCAGAAAGGAACACACTCGTGGCGATACGCCAACTTTGCGATATTTGCTCTCTCCTATATATATATACACATATACATAAATATATATATACATATATATAATATAGAAATAGAGAGAGAGAGAGGGATAAGATTGAAATACGGGCGATTTGAATGGCATTCATATCATCGTATATATGTATATGTAAATATTAATTGTTTAGTATTATCCAGTGGGACAATGATACCCGCATTAGTAACGTATTTTTGTATCGTTTGCAGATCCCCGAAATTCAAGATGATGTAACCTTTCGGATTGATTTTTGTATAGAATATGCGAACAGAGCAAACCTGGATCGTGCGGACGCTTCTAACAAACCGTAATAAACAGTACCGGAGCGAAATCTCACAGAAATTCGGTCGAGCACCTCACACGGGTGTGCTCGATCCGGTTTCGTGTTGCTATTTCTACTCTCTCGTCTAGCTGACATGAAACGAGATCGATCTAGCACGCGATCGTATGTGCGTCGACACGCGTGACCACCACAGCGGGGCACGCGCTGCGTTACAGAAGCACAAATCACACAGGAGAACGAAAAGCGTGGTTCGCGCTACAAAACTGCTCGCCAAACAGGAAAGGCAAACTGCTAAGGAACAAAAGGAGACAAAAAGACACCAGCACAAAGCGCAACTCTTCACAGGAGTGCCGGAGCTATTTCGTGCAGGTGCTGTCTCAACCGTTGACGAACGCTACCGCGTTGGAACCCCCCTCAGCAGGACCGGCCGCAGGACAAGTCGTAGTGTTCACTATTCAGAAAACAGGCTCAGTCCTGTGTCAGGGGTCACCATACGCGTTCATCTAGCCACAGCTGAGTCCTCCTAGCTCTAAGTAGAACATCTATGTCGAGTCGCGGAAGCGACGCGCAGCTGACGCCATTTTGCACTGAGTGATGAGCCGGCCATGTTCGTTCGGCGTGTGTGTGTGTGTGTGCGTCTCATGTTGTTGTGGCACAGTCTGACGTCGGTGGAAATAAACAAAATGTTCGGTGATGCCACCGTCAGCAGCAACAGCAGCAGCGTCGACTAAAGTAGAATAACGTTTAGAGGCGTGCGTGCGTGCGTGTGTATGTGAGAACGGGTGGGAGAGAATCGCTACGATGATTGCGGGCGCTACCTTTCGGAACCAGTTGAGATGACCCAGCTGTTGTAGCTGACTGCTCAGCCGGCCGGGGTCGAGACTGCGCGATCGTAGGCGCTGCCGGCCCTCGCGGTCCGTCCGCGGCGCTCTCGACGTCAACGCCATCGGAGATATCCGACCCCCAGCACGGCAGGGCCTCTCCGCCGCGGGCAGATTGGGTACTTCTGAGTGACGACGTCGCTCGTTCTATAACCACCAACCACAACGACAACAACAGTCAACGCGAAGTCGGCACAGCGGCGCGCGAAACTACCCTCAGCTAAACTTGACTACACGCACAAAGTCCTGCCGAAGATGGTCCGTCGCCTTCGTCGACGCGATGAAGCGCACGCGGATAGCTCGCGCTTGGCTGAACGAAGCCGTTCGTTCGTTCCATGCACGCGCTCCCTGCACGCACTGGTCTCGTTGCTTTTAATGGTGATGTTTATCGACGTGCCTGTGGCCGTGTGGACGAATAGAAGCGCCGGTGTGTGCGCGCGCGTGCTTTATTTGCTTGCGTGTGTGTGTGTGTGTCAAAACAAAGAAAACGCTGAGACACGACTCTACTTCGTTTCGCACACGGACACTCGTTTGTAGGCTCACAGAAACTGTTCGTCGGCTGGAGCAACCGTTTGCGTATCTTCACCGTCGTCGTATGACGCTAGCGCGCATGACATGCGAATCGCTTCGAGTCGCTACTCTTCCACTGACACTACCGAATGAGTCGCTTGCCTAACTGGTACTCAAAAGACGGTTCTAGCGCGTCGAGTAGGTGCGCGTGCTTTTCATGTCTACAACAGTGCAACAAAAATGAGGCTTGAAAATGACGCCCGTTTTCAGCGAGCGTCATTTACGATGAAAATGAAGCGAAGATCAGGGTAAATGCGGCCATCGGAGAAATGTCGCCTCTTTCATGCCGAGAGGAAGCGCGCCCGCATCCGTACGCTCCCGTAACGCGCCGTGTCAACGTGGCGCGATGCGGCAGCAACAGCAGCAGCGTCGACGGCCGCGGCCTTCCCCCCCTTCGTCCATCGCGCGAATGTTTCGCGGCTCCTCTCGTGGATCGCTCAATTCTGCGCCGGTTCGTCGTCGTCTGGCTATAACGACTCACGCACAAGCGGTCCACGGCAGGTAGGCGGACTTCAGCCTGACGCGCCGGTGGCGCGCGACGTCTTATTGTGACGCGTACCGAACTAGGACACTCATGTCGCTTTGGATTCGATGTGTCGTGACGCCAAGGGCTACAGGCCGGCCGGTGACGGCCGCTTTACCCTTCGTTCGTTGACGCCGACGGAGGCTGGCGTCTGTCTGACGCTGCCACGCCTCCCGGCCTGCGCCCCTCATCGTTTGACGCCTCATGGGCGCTTCTGCCGGCGAGCGTCGTGCGGGCCCGGAGGCGAATCGGACAGTGGCTTTACACCGTTGGCGGCGGGGCGTTCGGGTCGGGATGGCAGCGCTCGTGGATGTCGTTGACGCACTCAATGCACATCATGCAACAACAAAGCAGGAAGAGCACGAGCAGCGGCATCCTAAGGCCTGCCCGGATCGACGTCTGGATCAGCCGAACAACAAAACGACGCCCAGCGCCGGAGGAGGAGGAGGAGGACACAGCCGCACAGAAGCACAACAAAACCACCGCTGCGTCGCTTGCCCCTGCAGCGTGCGACGATTCGTCGCAGCTGTGCTTGCTCGTTCTCGGCGCGTCAGTCGCTAGAGCAAAAGTGATCGACTCGGTCGAGGAGGTTATCGGTAGATGTCGTTGAGAGACGATTCCGCTGCTACTTCCGCGGGGTTTGTTTGGCGCCGTCCGCAGGCTCGTTGGGGCCACAACCAAAATGCACCGTCCGCGAACTGAGCTCGAGCGTTGAGGTCACCGACTGGTCACCTCGCTTCTGTAGTTATGACAGTCTACAACGCGTTACTTCCGACGTCCGTTGACGTCTGCCAAAACGCCAACGCGACCAGATATGGCCGCCCGCGTCGTCGTCCTAACACGCGAACCTACACCGAAACCAGCCGATTCTGATGGAGATTTCGACGACCACGTCGCTAACAACAGCGGTAACTTCGTCGAGGACGAAGTCGCGAGTGGCGTTTCCTGTCTGCGCTCTGTCCGCTCGCGTCTTCAATGTTCTTCTCTCTTCTGCGTTCCGTTAACGTGTAGAAGTTCTGACAGCAGCTGCTTGTTCGGATCCAGTGAGCCTCTGGTGCAATCACGCGCGCGACGAGTGGGCGGCGCTTCTTCTGACGGCGGCGATTCGCTTCTGCTTTGTTCTTCGACCCCCCCCGTCACCGTAACTGGTCCGCGACCTTCGAACACACGAACTCGAAGCCACGTCCCGTCGTGTCTAGACGTCCGCGACGTACAGTTGGCGCGTGCTGCACGCGTTTGATTGCGGCCAGATATCCAGACGGTTGAGATGGGACGATGATGGCGACGACGACGACGACGAGCGAGATGGCAGAGGGTCGCTGGCGCCGCTCTGCCGACAGTCGCACACTGAAGAACGGCACAATTGGGGCGGACTCCTTTTATAGACCTGTCTGGCCCCCACCTCCTTGGCCACACGGCCGGCCCCCGCACGCACACACACACACACACACGAGGGGTGTGGTGGGCAAGGGGGGGTGCACGTGCTGCTTGGCGAGGTGGCCGCTAGGGGCGCTGGCGTCGCCTCTATTTAGGGCTTCCAACGTTGGAGTCTGGCAGAACACAACGGAGTCGGCGACACCAGTCGACCATGGCGGCCGAGCAGGAAGCGAGCCCACGACAGGATCGCATGTCTGGCGCTGGTGCGCTCGCTCGCGAAGGTGTATTCGAGGCACCTTGAGTTTTTGCACGTCCTTTCTATGCCGCTCATCCGTCGAGGTCCCACGACAAAAGCGTTCGGCTTCGTTTCCACTCAGCCGTTGCTCTGGACTCCCGCGGGCCGTCCAAAAGCTCGGCCTTGGTCCAGTTTTCGGCTAAGAGACCGACGCGCGGCGCGTCTTCCCCCTTCCAGTACTAGCAGAAACGTTAGCTGGAAGGTTGATTTAGCCCTCCAGCGGGGGACAGGGGCATATCCCTGTTGCCCCGGAGGAGCATGCGCGGATATTAGCAAATCTGCCGACATTCATTGGAAGACAGCGACAACGACGAACCTCCTGTGCGCCGCTACCGATCGACAACGTCTTAGATACTCACGCAAATTTAGATTTACTACAGATCGCTGCGCGCGATACGAAAAATCGGAATCAAGAAATTTTCAATTTCCATCTAAACCATTTTTACCACCAACAAGGCTGCTGGATGTGAACGGAACGAACGGCGCAGTCGCTGGCAAAACGGCGCGCAATTTTAGCCAATATCTCTCTCGAAACGTTAACGTGATGTCGTACGTTCTCGTGACCTGTTACGGTAGAACATCATGATAGCTTTCAGGCGTACGTACAGTGCGCACGTAGATCTACCTTTGTGTCGTCTATCACGACAGGGATACAGAGAGCGAGGAGAGATCTGTTCTAATGAGCGACATGGACTAAGTTGACAACCTGTCAAGAGGACGAAATCGGCACACACCCGCTACTGTCATGTCCAAACAAACGACAACTCCCGAGTAGAATAAATTGTGCGTCGTCGTGTAGAAGTTGATTTAGCATCTTGAATGTTACGAAAACGCTCGGCATTTGCGTATGGTTGATTGATTCGCATTGACGACGCGCATTCAACTACAGCCGCTCGCCCGATAGGCAGCGATAAATTCAACATGAACGAAAATAGGCGAACGAAATAGCAGGAGTAGAGTTACGACCGTCATTGGATAAAAGTGTAGTATAAGGCCGCACACAACAGCTAGAACTGCTTTTGTTAAGTTGCCGCAGAGGCAACGAAACTTAATTGGGAGGGGGACTTCTTGTGACATTTCTGCTAAGGAGATGCCGTACTGGCCTGGATCTGTGGCAAATATTCAAGGGAGAGAAATACGCCCCGAGTGCGTAACACAGCGCGATGAAGACCATTCTGGGGCGAGACTCTAGATATAGATAGAGATAGATATAGATAGAGAGCTTTCTAGATATGTACACTCTCATAAATAAAACAGCACGAAATGGCTAAATAGCCGAATTGCTCAAGCGCAAGTATCCCAGCAGGGGTTTGCAAGCTTTCACGTTTAAAAGTAGTTGCTTATGCTTCGGCATTGATATTAAATTTGTTATTTCTCTGACAACTCCTCAGGGATTCCGGGAAGGTCTTCAGACACCTGAGAGATCTAAGCGACGCAAACGGGTTAGAAGAAATCCTCAATGAAGGCTTTGTAACGCTGCTACGTTCCCCAAAACCCGATGAGAACTGACAAAAAAAAATGAATTGCTCCGTTGCAGAATCTCGAAGTAATGATGAGTTATGAAACATGATTCTAAATGCGTGAGAGAAACAACGAGGAGCTAGCTAGGCGAGTTGACCTTGAACGCAACAAAGTGCGTAACACAACGTCAACAATGCGCAGAAACGACATGTTGCCACGATTGCGTGATGTTTACCACAGGTCGTTCTCGACGTCTTCCATAGCACCTTTGAGGCGCGAAGGTACAGTTCGGGCCTAATCCTTCATTTTTGTGTTCCCAGCAAACCTATAAACATCCTATGGGCTTCTCTTTACAGCCATGAAATCATCATCATTAATCACCCCTCATCAATCATCGAGATTTCAAAAGTTAGCCTAGCACCGGGTACGAGTCGCGCATGCGCAGGCACACGTTTGCTGGAAACGCTATTGGCTATTAAATCTCTTCGTCCAACTCTAGCGAACGCTAGAAGAAGCGTGATTTCCATTCGACATGCATCTAATTTCTCGATTGCTTCGCTTTGTCTCAGAGCGAATACGGAATTGTTGTCGTCGAGGGGCTGGCTAAAAAAATGACGCTACCGAACGAAATACCATCAGCCGTGGAGCACGATCTGTCAGTGTCTGTGCCATCCGACACTCTATTCGCTATTGTGCGCGAAACGTCAATTCTGTCCGATGGTCAAAACGTTCCGTTACGAAACCTGCGACCTCTCTAAGACGCAAAAGGCCAACGAGGAGGCACAAGGCTATCCGAATCGTCTCGACTGTACGAGTCGAATTGAAATGAAGGACTTATTGAGTTCTATATTTGTATCTGTTCATTCTCACGTGTCTCGAGTTACGTTGTTTGCCTGTTGAACGTTCCACGTCCAACGCCGTTATGGCGTAGAGGCCATGCATTCAACTATCCACTATGGAGTGTGGATAGACCGAGTTATTTTTCGCACAAAGCTGTTAGAAAATATTCTGAGAAATAAATACATCCGTTGACGTCCTTCGCAAATCATCCTCCTCCTCCTCCTCCTCCTCCTCCTCATACTCATCACTAGAAGGCCATTTCTGCAGGTGCTCTTCGACACGAGCCAGTTGGACGAAACTCATTCCCTACAATTCTAGACGAGATCAAGGTCATCATAAATGCGTCTGTCAATGAATGGAAAGGTAGGTCGTGTGGCCCCCATGATCGACAGACCTGGCTGTTCGCTAACCCCCACACCTCGCCTGTGTGTTCGCCTATCGAAGGGTGGAGTATTGGGAACGCTAATGTCGACGATAACTTTCTACTGCGACACCTTCGTTGTGTAACAGCAGGAGGGCTGCAAGCTGAGGTTTGACTTTCCTCTCCAAGACTGCAACCCTATCTCTGTGCGTTTCAACTAGCCAACGAACGAAACAGGAGAACGAATCGAGAAAACAAACAATGGAGAACAATCAAGGACACTCCTAATACCGAAGACAAATCAGAGTAATTATAGATAGGGCAGAACGGTTAGAAAGGAGGTGAAGTAGCATCAAAAACACGCAAACCATAACCATGGAGGCCGAGAAACGAATTGATAGTTGTATGTCATAGAGAAATAGTGAAGCGTCTTAGCGGTCTAATAGTGCTTATTGGTGCGCAGGCCTGCAAAAGTTCTCTTCGGTAGGGTTCGAATTTCGAAGGGCTTTTAGGACACGCTAACAAACGGGCCGAAGGACGAACTTGATAGTAAATCAACGGTTCTATCAATAGCTTTTGCCGCATTTGATCGAATATAGTTTAGCGCTCAAATCATGGCTCCATGGCCCTCACACGAGCTAAAACCGTTTAGGAGAAATATTTAAGAATATTGTTTCCGTAGGCAGGCGGGGATTGTGTCGAGGACGTCTCCATTGCTAGGAAAGGTGGTCGGTCCAGTGCTCTGCTGATGCCTCAAGACGCTAGTAGATTGTGAATTCTTCTGCGCGTATATACGCGGCTCAGGTGACCCCACGGATTTGGACGCGTGTGCCGAAGCGTCCGAATCCGTGGGATTCCACCCTCTATTTATTCGAATGTAAATCAATATAGAACGAGCTGTACATGCAAGACGAGGAATACAGTCAACAAATGTTTCATAACACACATTCGTGCCGACACATGATGCAAACGGCCCTTAGATGTTCTTCTATATGACCGTAGACACAAATCATGTGTCAGTACTCGAAGGTAGAAACAGTGACAAATTGATATAATACCCCTTTCCCAAGGAGTGCAACGGCCACTGCCCGGAACCAAAGGAATTTCGCAGATTTTGCAAGTCACTACTACGGCCTTCGGTTCACAGTCGATTTAGCCGATGTTATGCGACCCTCTTCGGTCACGTTCGTGCACAATCGGACCCCCAAAGAACTAACGATATATCTGCAATTGTCAAATGTTGGCGTTCACTCTACAGGAGTGTTCTGGACGTCTAGCTTCTAACATCGTCAGTAACATTCAAGTCCAGCGGCGTGATCACCTAAGAGGCAACACTGCCCTACCATCACTTGCAACAATGCAAACATAGTTGGCCATTGATGTCAACGATGTTCAAGATTATCTAGCGTACGTCCTAGTTTAATGTAACAGAGAAGAATGTACACTGGCGATTCTCTATAATCGACACAAAGCCAGACAGGTAGACAGAAATTGGGGTTGCGACATCAGCCAGGGGTGCTGGTACCTAGACGAACCATAAACAGCCGTTAGACAGGCGTGTCCTGATCACAGCCCAGATGCACAATGCGGACAGATGTACGGCTGCTCGTCACCTATCGTTAACGTGGGACAGGTGGATAACCATCGTGGAAGGCTCCCTAAGCGACGTATAGGCAATAGGTGGTGCGTGTGTCCGTATTGTCCGGCACTAAAAGATTCATTTTCCGGCCAGGGGCCGCCATTTTACTTTGGTGTTCTCTCTCCAATAAACTCATGCACGGTACTGGCTCCACCGGCGCCCTCCAGCGAGCTCTGGATCAGAATCCAAGTCAAAGTTTCTTCTAGACTCAAAATCATCCGCTAGACCGGAAAGCCGAAAAGCTTGTCCTACCTGTCGATCGGAACTGACTTGATGTAGCCGCTGATAGATGATACTATGCTTCGCAGCAGCGCATATTCTATCTTCCCCAACTTAAGGTAGTTTTTGTGAAGACCCGACGAAGTTTCGACACACGACAAACGCGGCGCAGAAATAGTAACCAGAATAAATAAACCCCAAGAAGCGCAACCGAATGGAAAGATTATTGAGATACGTCCCAAAAACAAGCTTTGACACTGCCAGGTGCAAACGCTATTTGAATTGACAAAATCGGCCCGCTATTTTAAAAGTGTTTTCCTAATAGTGTGGTCGTTCTGATGAGTAGTAGGGAAGAGTGCACTACGATTATTAGTATTAGTAGTAGTAGTTGTAGCAGTAATAGTAGTAGTAGCTGGAGCTATCGCAAGTAGCTTAATGACGAAAACTCATAGGGGCTATATGACTCTATTCGCCTGATTTGACATCACTTGCAATAGAATAATGAATGCCAATCGCACACTGAACTGTTGGCGACTAATCCAAGAATGATTAGTTCAGTCAATCAAGTGGCTTAATGTGTTTTCGCTATGCTCCCCTCTCAGTTTC